>JAJEJO010045199.1:0-75677 GCA_020662805.1 Glaucomys volans
TGCATCCCTGGGACGAGACTCACTTGATCATGGTGAACTATCATTTTCGTATGGTTTAATATGTGATTTGCTAAAATTTGTTAAGATTTTTTGCATCTATGTTCATTAGGGATACTATTCTGAAATTTTCTTTCCTTGATGTGTCCTTCTCTGGTTTTGGTATCAGAGTGATGTTAGCTTCAGAGAATGAGTTTGGAAGGGTCCCCTCTCCTCTATTTCATGAAATATATTGAGGAGTATTGGAATGAGCTCTTATTTGAAGGTCTTGTAGAACTTGGCTGTGAATCCATCTAGTCCTGGATAGCAATTTGTAGTAGGCTTTTGATGACTTCTTCTATTTCATTGCTTGAAATTCATCTATTTAAGTTGTGTTTGTCCTCCAGATTCAGTTTGGGTGGCTCTTTTGCCTCTAGGAACCTATTGATGTCTTCCAGGTTTTCTAATTTGTTGGAGAATAATTTTTCAAAGTAGCTTCTAATTATATTTTGTATTTCAATAGTGTCTGTTGTAATATTTCCATTACCATCATGAATTTTAATAATTTGGATTTTCTATCTCCTTCTCTTCATTAGTGTGGCTAAGGGTTTATAAATTTTGTTCATTTTTTCAAAGAACCAACTTTTTGTTTTGTCAATTTTTTGAATTGTTTCTTTTGTTTCAATTTCATTGATTTCAGCTATGATTTTAATTACTTCCTGTCTTCTACTACTTTTAATGATGATCTGTTCCTCGTTTTCTAGGGCTTTGAGCAGTAATGTGAGGTCATTGATTTGTTGACTTTTCCTTCTTTTATTGAATGCACTCCATGCAATGAATTTTCCTCTTAGCACTGCTTTCATAGTATCCCAGAGATTTTGATATGTTGTATACTTGTTCTCCTTGATCTCTAAGAATTTTTTTTTATTTCCCCCTTAATGTCTTCTGTTATCCATGCATCATTCAATAGTATATTATTTAATCTCCAGGTGTTAGAGTAGTTTCTGTTTTTAACTTTATCATTGATTTCTAATTTCATTCCATTATGATCTGATAGAATACAAGGTAGTATCTCTATGTTTTTGTATTTGCTAAGAGTAACTTTGTGGCATAACATATGGTCTATTTTAGAGAAGGAACCATGACTGCTGAGAAGAAAGTGTATTCACTTTTTGATGGATGGAATATTCTATATATGTCTGTTAAGTCCAAATTAGTGATTGTGTCATTGAGTCCTATGGTTTCTTTGTTCAATTTTTGCTTGGAAGATCTGTCCAATGGTGAGAGAGGAGTGTTAAAGTCCCTCAGTATTATTTTGTTTTGGTTTATTTGGCTCCTGAAATTGAGAAGGATCTGATTGACGTACGTGGGTGCACCATTGTTCAGTGCATAAATATTTATGATTGTTATGTCTTGCTGATTTATGCTTCCTTTAAGCAGTATGAAATGTCCTTCTTTATCCATTCTGACTAACTTTCACTTAAAGTCTGCTTTATCTGAAATGAGAATGGAAACTCCTGCTTTTTTACTCAGTCCATGTGCATGGTATGTTTTTTCCCAACCTTTCACCTTCAGTCTGTGGGCATGTTTTTCTATGAGATGTGTCTCTTGAAGGCAGCATGTTGTTGGGTCTTTCTTTTTAATCCAGTCTGCCAGTCTATGTCTTTTGATTGATGAGTTTAGGCCATTTACACTGAGGGTCATTATTGAGATATGACTTGCATTTTTGGTCATACTGACTTATTTTTGGATTTTAATCTTACTTGTTTTTTTCCTTTAATTGGCTGTTCCTTTAGGATAATTCCTCCCTTTGCTGATTTTCATTGTTGTTTCTCATTTCTTCCTCTTGGAATACTTTGCTGAGTATTTTCTCTAGGGCAGGCTTTCTATTTGTGAATTCTTTTAGGTTGTGTTTATCATGGAAGGATTATATTTCATCTTCAAGTCTAAAGGGAAGTTTTGCTGGGTATATGATTCTTGGTTGGCAACCATTTTCTTTCAGGGCTTGGAATATGTTGTACCGGGCCCTTCTTGCTTTTAGGGTCTGGGCTGAGAAATCTGCTGATATTCCAATTGGTTTCCCCCTATATGTAATCTGATGTTTCTCTCTTGCAGCCTTTAAAATTCTATCTTTCTTTTGTATGTTAGGTATTTTCATTGTAATGTACCTGGGTGTGGATCTGTTGTGATTTTGGGCATTTGGTATCCTATTATCCTCCATATTTGATTTCTCATTTCATTCATCAGACTTGGGAAATTTTCTGATATTATTTCATTGAACAGATCATTCGTTCCTTTGGTTTGCATATCTGTGCCTTCCTCAATCCCAATAACTCTTAAATTTGGTCTTTTCATGATGTCCCATAACTCTTGAAGGCTCTCTTCACGATTCCTTACCATCTTCTCTGTCTGGTTGAGTTTGTTTTCAAGATTATTTTGCCTTCATTGTCTGAGGTTCTGTCTTCCAAGTGATTTATCCTGTTGTTTAAGGTTTCTATTGAGTTTTTAATTTGGCTTATTGTGTTCTTCATTTCAAGGATTTCTGTCATTTCAGAATCTCTATCTCTTTATTGAAATGATCTTTTGCTTCCTGCAGTTGCTCTTTTAGCAATGACTGCATTTGCTCTCTTGACTCCTTGTTTGCTTCTTGGATCATTTTAATTATGTACAATTCCCTTTCTGACAATGCTTCTGCCATGTTGTCACTGGGTACTTTTGGTATATTATCTGGGTTCATTTGGGACATTTTCTTCCCATGTTTTCTCATGTTGCTAGTGTATCTTCCCCTCTAGTGGTGTGAATCCTAGGTATTGCATTTTCCCCTTAAAGACTTATAGGGTTCCTGCCTTTTTCCAATCCCTCCCCTTGAATTGAGAGATCAATATTGGCAGCACACCATATAAACAATATGTGTCCTTAATCTAAATAGTCCCTATTAAGATATTAACAGTGTTGTCTTAATAAACACAGATGAGTTCAAATTATTATCTGCAGCATGACCAGTAAGTTTGCAATAAGGACTGCAATTCGTAATGTTGGACAGGGAGAATGAGGAGGGGTATAGGACAAAACACTAATGAGATAAGAAATGAGTCTGTTGATATACTATGTCATATGAGTAGTGGAAGTGGAATTAAAAGAAACAGGTTGTTAGCATGAGAAAAAGAGATTCTCCAAGGAAAAGGATCTATAAGAGGGAGATAGAATGATAAGCATATTAATAAAAGAAAAAGGTAGGAATATAGTGGATATATTAGGAATAATCATAGTATTACAATTAATTTAAAAATGTTCTGTGATAAAAATATACTGTACAGTTCAAACCTCTTATTTTTCAGTGGCCTGATGTGTGAGAGGTGCTTGATCTTGATGTGTTCAGAGGTGACTGAAGAAGTGTGCTGTCCCACTACCTCCAGTTTGGGAAAATCAATGCTTCTGGGCAGAGGTGGCCTGGTGTTGATAGACAATCAGTCACAGCACAGGTGCTAGACCCTGGGGCATGGTGTGGGCCTGGGCACTCACCTAGTTGGAGTGGGGATGCAGAACTGTGCTCGGTGTTGGAGACACTGGGCTTGATAGCCCAGGCAGGCCTGAGCTCTGCGATGGGGGCTCAGGCAGTCACAGGTGGATGGTCTCTCCCAGGGATGCTGTAAAATGGCACCAAAGGGCCTAAGATCCCCACTGGGGCTGAGAACTCAGGTCACCACGAGTGGGAACTCTCTCCAGGAGATGCTGTAAAATGGCGCCTGAAGACCAGAACTCTGCTCTGGGGACTCAGGCAGCTGCAGGTGGTCGCTCTCTCCTGGGGATGCTATAAAATGGCACCAAAGGGCCTAAGATACCCACTGGGGCTGGGGACTCAGGCTGCCACAGGCTGGAACTCCTGTAAAGATTTTTGAGTTCTTTATATATTATGGAGATTAGTGCTCTCTCTGAAATGTGTGTGGCAAAGATTTTCTCCCACTCTGTAGGCTCTCTCTTCACATTACTGATTGTTTCCTTTCTGGAGAAAAAACTTTTTATTTTGATTAGGTCCCATTTATTGATTCCTGCTTTTATTTCTTGTGCTTTGGGAGTCATGTTAAGGAAGTCTGGTCCAGGCCAATATGATGAAGATTTGTACCTATTTTTTCTTCTATTATGTGCAGGGTCTCTGGTCTAATTCCTAGGTCCTTGATCCATTTTGACTTGAATTGTGAGCAGGGTGACGGATAGGGCTTTAGTTTCACTTTGCTGCACATGGATTTCCAGTTTTCCCAGCACCATTATCTTTTCTCCATTGTATGTTTTTGGCTCCTTTGTCTAGTATGAGAAAACTGTATTTATGTGGATTTGTCTATGTGTCCTCTATTCTGTACCATTGATCTACCTGCCTATTTTGGTGCCAATACCATGCTGTTTTTGTTACTATTGCTCTGTAGTATAGTTGAAGGTTTGGTAATGTGATACTTCCTGTTTCCATTTTCTTGCTCAGAATTACTTTAGGTATTCTGGGTCTCTTATTCCTCCAAATTAATTTCATGATTGCTTGCTCTATTTCTATGAGGTCCATCATTGGGATTTTAATTGGAATTGCATTGAATTTCTATAGCGCTTTTAGTAGTATGGCCATTTTGATGATATTAATTTTGCCTATCCAAGAACATGGGAAGTCTTTCCATCTTCTAAGATTTTCTTTAATTCCTTTCTTTAATGTTATGTAGTTCTCATTGTAGAGGTCTTTCACCTCTTTTGCTAGATTGATTCCAAATATTTTATTTTATTTTTTGAGGCATTGTGAATATGGTAGTTTTCCTAATTTCTCTTTCAGAGGATTCATCATTTATGAATAAAAATGCATTAGGTTTATGAGCATTAATTTTATACCCTGCTATTTTACTGAATTCATTTATGAGTTCCAGAAGTTTTCTGGTGGAATTTTTAGGCTCCTCTAAATTGAGAATCATTTAAAAATATAATTTTAAGAGAATCATTTAAAAATAATTTTTAGTCTTCTCTAAATAGAGAACCAGCAAAAAGATAATTTCAGCTCTTCTTTTCTTATTCGTATCCCTTTAATTTCTTTGGTCTGTCTAATTGCTCTGGCTAGAGTTTCAAGGATGATGTTGAATAGAAGTGGTGAAAGAGGGCATCCTTGCCTTGTTCCTGTTTTCAAGGGGAATGCTTTCAATTTTTCTCCATTTAGAATGATGTTGGCCATAGGTTTAGCATAGAGAGCCTTTACAATGTTTAGGAATGTTCCTACTATCCCTATTTTTTCTAGTGTTTTGAGCATGAAGGGATGCTATATTTTATCAAATGCTTTTTCTGCATCTATTGAAATAATCATGTGTTTTTTAACCTAAGTCTGTTGATGTGATGAATTACATTTACTGATTTCCGGATGTTGAATCAACCTTGAATCCCTGGGATGAAACCCACTTGATCATGGTGCACTATCTTTTTAATATGCTTTTGTATGCAATTCACTAAAATTTTGTTAAGAATTTTTGTGTCTATGTTCATTAGGGATATTGGTCTGAAATTCAAAATCTCTGGGATACTATGAAAGCAGTGCTAAGAAGAAAATTAATTTTATGGAGTGCATTCAATAAAAGAATGGAAAGTCAAATCAATGACCTCACATTACTGCTCAAAGCCCTAGAAAAAGAGGAACAGTTCATCACTAAAAGTAGTAGAAGACAGGAAATAAGTAAAATCAGAGCAGAAATCAATGAAATTGAAACAAAAGACACAATTCATAAAATTGACAAAACAAAAAGTTGTTTTTTTGAAAAAATAAACAAAATTGATAAACCCCTTAGCCACACTAATGAAGAGAAAGAGAGAGAAAACTGAAATTACTAAAATTTGTGATGAAATAGAAATACCACATCAGACACTATTGAAATAGAAAACATAATTAGAAGCTATTTTGAAAACCCATACTCTAACAAAATAGAAAATCTCGAAGACATCAACAGGTTCCTTGAGGCATACAAGCCTCCTGAACTGAATCTAGAGGATATACATTATTTGAATACATTGATTTCAAGCAATGGAATAGAAGAAGTCATCAAAAGCCTACCAACAAAGAAAAGTCCAGGATCAGATGGATTCACAGCTGAGTTCTACAAGACCTTCAAAGACGAGCTCATTCCAATATTCCTCAAAGTATTCCATAAAATAGAGGAGGAGGGAACCCTTCCATACTCATTCTTTGAAGCCAATATCATCCTGACATCAAAGCCAGACAAAGACACAACAAGAAAAGAAATTTCCCGACCAATAATAATTTCTTATGAAAAAGGTTTACAAATTTTCATGTGTCACCAAATTAAAGGGCTAAATCAATTAAAAAGAAAATTTCCTTTTGCATTCTAGACTAAACAAATACTCTGAGATGTTGAGTAAGGATACCTGAATAAATCATTTAGGGCTATTGAAAAACCTAAGACACAAGTTTACTATTTTGATTATTCATCAAAATCACAGAAGCCTACTCACATACTGATGCTGCACCTGAGGAAGAGAAAGGCAATTACCTAGGCAGGCAGCATGAGGAGTCAGGGACCTGAGCTGATCCTGCACAGTTTTAAGGAAAGGACATCTTTAACTCACTTCTCTGTAGGCCTTTAATTTTAGCATCTGTAAGAGGGTGACAAGATCCCACTGGAGAATGCAGAACTATGGCTTACCCAGCGGAACATGTCACCTGTCTCTTACTTTCACTTTATTCTCTGTGGGATAGTAGTAAATTGGGGAGTGTTGAAATCAAAATTTTTTCTCTCAATTCCCTGGACACATCTGTGTGAGGGATCTGAAAGCTCCCAATCACATAGACTACACCCATATTCTCATTTTTTGAAACGATGTTCAAATTTGTTTGAAAGTCTTCCATATATTGTAATGCTTCTACTCTGGGGTGAGTGGTTACTGACACCTTGCATGTGTTTCCAGTGGTTCTGAGTGTCCTGTCCCTAAAATGTGAGACTTTCATGCCTGGTCCACTCTCACACTGACCATGTCATCTAGGTTAGTATGCCTTCCAGGATTTCCAGGTTTGCATTTCTGTTTCAGGTTAAGAAAGATATTAAAACATCCATTCTGACCATGAGTAAAAGAAGCAAAGGACTTTCATTTTAGGCCAATTTATTTTCATTCTTCTGGAATTTCTAGTGTCACTAAATGCATTATAAATGTACAGCCCCTTGTATGTGATGACCACAGACTACTGAGATAAAACAAACATTTTTTCTAAGAATCAGGAAGCTTTTCACTCAGAGTGAAGATTGAGAATCCCCAGGGCAGAGAAAGTGTGTGTGTGTGTGTGTGTGTGTGTGTGTGTGTGTGTGTGAGAGAGAGAGAGAGAGAGAGAGAGAGAGAGAGAGAGAGAGAGAGAGATTGACTTATCATCATGGTCCAGTGAGATGTGGCCAGAAGGTTTTTGGAAGTAGAGGAGGTTCACAATTCAAAACTGAACAGTTTATAGAAGCAGTGACATTAGACAATTTAATGACTGTCAACTTTTTATATTTTATTAAATTCATTAGGAAGGAACCAGAATCATGACTAAAGTGCCCATCTATTCAAACAAGCTTTTCAAGTGGAAAGTTACACACTCTTGCAATTCATTTTCAAAGACGTACCTAGGCTAAATACAGAACATTGATTCTATTGGTTTTAATAAAGAATTCCATACACAGTGCATGTGTCCATAGTGTCTGGCTCACCAGGCCATGACACAGGGGGTCTTTCACCAGGTCTTTCCTCATGATCCTTCACCACGAATATGGCATTATTTGTTTGTGCTTGCTAATCAGGCAGACTGATTATCAAACAGGATTATCAATCAGTCAGACTGATTATCAAACATATTGGGTGGTAGCTCACAAAACAGTTATGTCTTCTTCCAGCATCAGAGAGCAAACCTGTTAGAAAAGGTAGCCAGGTAAGTCTGGTTTTCCCTCAAGAAGCTATGTGATACTAAGGTTTTTAATGCCACCTAAATCATGTCAACAAAATGTACATTTATGAGTTTCTTGCCCCCAAAGAAACACTGAAACTATGAATCTGTAGGGTTTGGGGATGGACTTCTGTGGTACATTTGCCTAGCATGCATGAAGACCTGGGATGCTTTTCAAGGTGCTGCATAAAAATAAGAAGAAATCAACACAAGAAAGAGTTTGTTCTTTGAAAAGATAAATAAGATTGGTGGGGAAAAGATTGCAGATTAGAGTGAGACAGCATTTCTCCTAGCTCTGTTACCCAGAAATCAGGAAGTTGTAATACTGCTTCTCCCTGAAGCTTAGAGAGAAAAATCCTGAGACTGGAAGGGAAGTTTGCCCTAACTGTGTCAATGAGTCTTTGACTCATTAAATCGATCTAAAAAGAAGTCACCCTGAGTTTATCAATCGTACGTGGTGAGCCAATCTAGAAGCCATCTGGAGGCTACAGGTTGTGAAGTCAATGGAACTGGAAACCTGGTTCCATGAGTCCAGAGCAAGGTCCATGTAAACCAACCTGAGACTAGCAAAGACTTAACTGAGCCTAACCAACCTAGGCAAAATCAGAACCTGAGGGCATTTTGCCCAGGAGAACACAAGCTGGAGAGGATAGAGAGAATCCAATTCTCCCCAACCCTGTGAGTACTGTAGCTTCCTTGTGGCAAACAAGGCCAACGAGAGCAAGTCAGGAAATTAGAACTCATGTGAGGGCGCTTTGCTCTCAATGTGCCTAACTGACTGGTCCCAGGGACTGCTAGTCCAGTACCATCTGGGTTCCTATGGTCCACACCAAACAGCCCCTGCAGGGTCCCAGCACCAGTATAATACCAAGAGCCCTCCCAGCTTCCTGGGTCCTTGGAGACCACCAGTTCTGGAACCTGTCCAGTGTCTGATACCAAACAGATCCCCAGCACTCACCTGTCTCTGACACTCACCCAGTCCATCAACTAATGATTCCCTTGGAAAATGGTGAACACCAGGTCCAGAAGCACACACCTCATTCATTTGCCTCCACAACCACCAGAATTCCACACCACTGACCCACTACCCAGACTACCAATCTGCTGCCTAGGCCTGCAACTTTATTGCTGGCTCATAGCACAGCTTTCCATTCCACCATTTTATTGCCTGGCCTGCACAGCCCTTCCCACAGCTTTGGTGATGGTCAGCAAGGCCCATCACCCAGCCCAGATCCACCTGCCTAGGCCAGCCGGGTGTGCCAAATATAACTGCTGCTTCTCTACCCAGCCACATCAAAAACTGCCTGGAAAACTACTTCACAAGCAGGCCTGCCTGGTCCAGCCGGCCACTATGCCACTAGGCCCACCCAGCTCACTGCCATGCCACCTGTCCCACCTGGCATAGGCCAACTAAGCCTGCCCCAGAAGCCATTACACTGGCTGACCAGCCCACCTCCTCCCAGCTTGCCCCACATACCTCTTTGCTGCTGGGTCAACCCACCCAACCTGTTTGTCCACCTCCCCACTCACAGCCCAGCCCACCCACACCAATCTCCCAAGAAGAGTCAGAACATCTTAAACCCCAACTTTCAACTTGGTGAGCAACAATAAAAAGGAAGGACTCCACAGCCTATGGTCCAGAATTTCACATTTAATTCATAATGCTATTGTTTTTATGGTTTTCCTTTTGGTTTTCTGTATTTGGTGTTTGGATTATTTGAATGTGTGCTGATTCATTCAAGGACTTCTGTGCATATACTTCTGTGCATATTCAAGGACTTTGTTTCTCTTTACCAGAAGAATAGGAAGTTGTACTCCATGTGTGTACAATATGTCAAAATACATTCTACTCTCATGTATAATAACTAAAAACAACAAACAAAAAACACAAACACACAAAAATATCATTCATATGGATCTGGTGAAGAAGCACAAGTCTCTATCCTCATTTCACATAAAGTGTACTTCAAGAAAAGTTAATCAAATGGGACAAAGGAGAACATTTCACACTGCTTAATGAAATTCCACATGAACAAGACATAACAACAGTAAATATTTATGTCCCAAATGATGAAGCTTTTATGCACATCAAAGAAACACTTCTCAATTTCAAGAATCGAATAGACCACAACAGAATAATACCAGGAGACACTAACACAGCATTGTCATTACTGGATAGATCTGCAGGCAAAAACTGAAAAAGGAGCTACAGACTTAAAAAATAAAATTAATAATTTACACTTAACTGACATATTTTAAATATTTTATATATTTATTGCTGAATACACCTTCCTCTCAGCAAAACACTTCTCCAAAATTGACTGTATTTAGGCCAAACCCCAACTCTGAGCAAATGCAACAAAATAGAGAATTTACCATGCATTCTATCAGATGGGAATGGAATTAAATTAGAAATTGATGATAAAATAAAAAATAGAAGCTACTCTAATACCCAGAGACTGTAGAATATACTATTATATGACCAATGAATATCTGAAGAAATCAGGGATGAAAAAAAAAAAACCACTAGATGTGATTGTAAACAGTGACAAACTATATCAAAATATCTGAGACATTATGAAAACAGTTCTAAGAGGAATGTTCAGTTCATTGAGCCTATTCACTAAAAGAGTAGAAAGTCACGAAATAAAGAACCTAACATTAAATCACCAAGCCCTATTAATAAGAAGAAAAAAAAGGAAGAGAATGCAGGAAATAATTAAAATCAGAGCCAAAATAAATAAAAATAAAACAAGAAGAATTAAAAAAAACCATACTGGTTCCTTGAATAAATAAACTGGTAAACACTTTATAAGGTAATGAAAAAAGAGAGAAAATTCAAATTACTAAAATTTGCGATAAAACAGGAAATACCACTATTGAGACTAAAGAAATACAGATAATCAGAAACTGTTTCAAAAATCTAGACTACAATAAAACAGAAAATTAATAAGACAATGACAAATTTCCTTCAGACATATGATCTGCATAAATTGAATCAGAAGTCCATCAAAATTTTCAACAGAATAATTTCAGGCAATGCAATTGAAGACAGCATCAAAAACATGACAAATTCCTAGATCCTTAATCCACTTTCAGTTGAGTTTTGTGCAGGGTGAGAGATAAGTTTCATTTTGCTGCATATGGATATCCAGTTTTCCGAGCACCATTTTATTTATTTATTTATTCAATTTATTTATTTATTTATTTTTAAATTACAATTCATTGTACACAAATGGAGTACAACTATCATTTTTCTGGTTGTACACAAAGTAGAATCATACCATTTGCATATTTATACATATACATACAGTATAGATGTTTGTCTCATTCTATTATCTTTCCTTCCCCCCACCCCTCATTTTATTCTATACAATCCATCCCTTTTCCATTCTTCCCGTGCCTCCCTGCACCCCTGCCATGTGTCATCAACCACTTATAAGAGAGATCATTCAGGCTTTGGTTTCTTGGGATTGGCTTATTTCACTTAACATGATATTCTGCAATTCCATCTATTTACCTGCAAATGTCATAATTTTATTATTATATTTTCAATTTTATTATTCTTTATGGCTAAATAATATCCCATTGTGTATATATACCACAGTTTCTTTATCCATTCCTCTATTGAGGGGCATCTAAGTTGCTTCCATAATCTAGTTATAGTGAATTGGGCTGCTATAAACATTGATGTGGCTGCATCACTGTAGTATGCTGATTTTAAGTCCTTTGGGTATAGGCCAAGGAGTGGGATAGCTGGATCAAATGGTGATTCCATTCTGAGTTTTCAAAGGAATCTCCATACTGCTTTCCAGAGTGGCTGCACCAATTTGCAACCCCACCAGCAATGTATGAGTTTACCTTTTTCTCCACATCCTCGCCAACACCTATTGTTGCTTGTATTCTTGATAATAGACATTCTAATTAGGGTGAGATGATATCTTAGGGTAGTTTTGATTTGCATTTCTCTTATTACTAGAGATGTTGAACATTTTTTCATATATCTGTTGATTGCTTGTAGATCCTCTTCTGTGAAATGTCTGCTCACTTCCTTAGCCCATTTATTGATTGGGTTATTTGTATTCTTGGGGTAAAGTTTTTTGAGTTCTTTATATATTCTGGAGATTAGTGCTCTATCTGATGTGTGTGTGGCAAAGATTTTCTCCCACTCTGTAGGCTCTCTCTTCACATTGATGACTGTTTCCATTGCTGAGAGAAAGCTTTTTAGTTTGAATCTATCCCAGTTATTGATTCCTGCTTTTATTTCTTGTGCCTTGGAAGTCATGTTAAGAAGTCTGTTCCTAGGCCCACATGATGAAGATTGGGACCTACTTTTTCTTCTGTTAGGTGCAGGGTCTCTGGCCTAATCTAGGTCTTTGATCCATTTTGAGTTGGGTTTTGTGCAGGGTGACAGATAGGGGTTTAGTTTCATTTCGCTGCATGTGGAATTCCAGTTTTCCCAGCACCATTTGTTGAAGAGGCTGTCTTATCTCCATTGTATGTTTTCGGCTTCTTTGTCTACTGTGAGATAACTGTATTTATGTGGGTTTGTCTATGTGTCCTCTATTCTGTACCACTTTTCCACCTGTCTATTTTGGTGCTAAAACCAGGCCATTTTTGTTACTATTGCTCTGTAGTATAGTGGTAGGTCTGGTATTCTGATACCATCTGCTTCCTGCTAAGGATTGCTTTAGCTATTCAGAGTCTCTTATTTTTCCAAACAAATTTCATGATTGCTTTCTCTACTTCTGAGGTACATCACTGGGATTTTAATTGGAATTGCATTAAATTTGTAAAGCAATTTGGATAGTATGGCCATTTTGACAATATTAATTCTGCCTCTGCAAGAACATGGGAGATCTTTTCATTTTCTAAGGTTTTATTTAATTTCTTTCTTTAGTTTTCTGTAGTTCTCATTGTAGAGATCTTTCACCTCTTTTGTTATATTAATTCCCATTTTTTAATTTTTTATGCTATTGTGAAGGGGATAATTTTACTAATATCTCTTTCAGAGGATTTGTAATTTATGAATATAAATGCATTAGATTTATGACTCTTGATTTATAATCCTGCTATTTTGCTGAATTCATTTATGAGTTCTAAAAATATTCTGGTGGATTTTTTGGATCCTCTAAATAAATCATGTCAACTTAAAATGGTTGAAGGAGCTAGGAATTAAACCAAAGACCCAGCACCTAATAGAAGAAAAAGTAGGTCCAATATTCATCATGTCAGCTTAAGACCATACATCCTTAACATGACTCCCAAAGTACAAGAAATAAAAGCAGGAATCAATAAATGGGACCTAATCAAACTAAAAATTTTTTTCTCAAGAAAGGAAACAATCAGTAATGTGAAGAGAGAGCCTACAGAGTGGGAGAAAATCTTTGCCACACACACCTCAGATAGAGCACTAATCTCCAGAATTTATAAAGAACTCAAAAAACTTTACACCACGATTACAAATAACCTGTCAATAATTGGGCTAATGAAATGAGAAGACACTTTCCAGAAGAGGATCTACAAACAATTCACAATAGCTAGATTGTGGAACCAACCTAGATACCCTTATGGTTTACACTCACGTGTGATACAATGCAAATAGTTTCAGAGCAGAAATCCCTGAAGTGAGGCAGGACATCATGGTGTAAGAATGTGGTGGAGGAAGAAGGCTCACCAAATGTCCACCATGAAACAGAGAAAGAGAACTCCTCACCATGACAAATAAAATCTCCAAAGGCAGGTCCTTAGTGACCTACCTTCTCCAGCCACAACCTACCTGTCCATAGTTACCGCCCATTTAATTCCTGTCAGTGGATCAATTCACTGATTATGTTAAGACTCCCATGACCCAATAATGTCACATCTAAACTTTCTTCTATTGTCTCACACATGGCCTTTTGGTGGACTCCTCATATCTAAACTATATCACCACCTCCACTGCAATATGTCTAGCTGTTGTTTGTGTTTTATCTTAGAATTCATTGAAATTTTATTTGATGTGTCTTATTAGGTTTCATAAATCTTAGGCAATAATTTTCAGCTAACATTTCCCGTTTCTTTTCCAAGTTCTAATTATGCAAAAGTTGGAATGCTTACTCACTTACTTCAGATCACCTCATATTCTAAAAGAAATTATATACATTTTTACATGCTGTGGATGGAACATAGGTCCTCCTCATATTATGCATGGATTTTACCACCAAGCTAAATGCCTGATTCTAAACCTTTTTTTTGGCTGTCTCTCCCTAACTTTTTATGGATATTAATGGGTTTTTCAGTTCCCTGAAGTTCACTTCTGCAGTTTCCAACCCTGCCCACCCAAATCCACATGAAATTTTACGTGGTAGATACTATACGTTTTACTTCTTGATTTTTTATTTCATTTTAATTATTCATATCTCTCAGAAAATAATCCTTTCATCTATTATATATCTGTATTAACTATTAATATATTGACTACAGTTTTTTGACAATTATCTCATACTTCCAATAACTGGACCATCACTGGACCTACTTAAAATAATTGTGTTTAGTTTAGGATTGTAGGTCATGGGCTTCCCTTTTTATTTTTCCTCTTGGAAGAAGTGTGAGTCTTTTCCTATCTCCATTTGTGAGGATGAGGGAAGATCACTCAGGTTCCAAGCAGAGTGGAGCCCAGCTCAGACTTTGCCTCAACTTCAAATGTGTTCCACCTGCCTGCTATCACCTCAACCCCAACCTCCAGCTCTGCCTCTGTCTATTTTGTTTCAAGTGCATCTTCCTGTGATGCACAGCTTGAATCCTGACAATTTCAGAATGGAAATCATGGTGCACATGAGCAGTAACATTGGGAAACCAGGTGAGACATGTGAGAATGGAGTGAGAAAGAGGGCATGATTCAGACACTGTAGATAAAGGATTTTCAGAGCTTCAGGAGGCACTAAGAACCTCTCAGAATCCAGCCATCACGACACATTAAATGGGTATGAGCGAATTGAAATTTTGGATCAAAGTGAGAGAAGTTGGCGTTGTCTGCATGGTTGGGACACACTTTATTGTCAAGGGAACTTAGAGGAAATTTTGAGCGCCACTCTCCCCAGAAGGCTAGTATTCAAAAGAGAATCCAATCAAGGGACAAGTGAAATGTTCCACTGGGGATGGTGTAGTCCTGTTCACCCAAGTGGGATCTTGTCACCTTTCTAGAGACAATAAAATTACAGACTGCAGAGAGGTGAGTTCACAGCACCCTTTCCTTAAAACTATGCAGGTGATTCTCAGGTGCACCAAGTGCCTTTCATCCATCCAGGTGAGTGACTCTGTTCCACAGATGTACTGAGTGAGTGCATGGGGCTTCTGCAATGAGGGTAGAAGGGGAAAATTGGATCTTTTAGTGAGGATTTTGGTAGCTTTAGAAGAGTCATCTAGCTCTAACCTCTATACATAACTCAGACAAGTGTGCTCTGTAAAATTCAGTGAAGGAAATCTTCCTAGGATATATTATTGTCTGTTAACTCTGAAAATATATAAAAATGTCACAGTGTTTTTCACAGAACATGTCAAATATTTCTTTTTCACATTAAATTTTCATCAGACTCCTCTAACAGTACTCAAGCTATGTATGCTATTTATGCTATTTCCTGATTTGTATGTTATTTACTGCTATATGATAATCAGGGAAGTAATACATTTCCCTGTATATTTCTTATTATAAATACTCAGTTTGGCTTCTTTCACCTTCCTAAGCAAGTAGAACTAGTATAGAAATTTGACTTCTTTACATTGAGAAATCAAAAATAATTTTACATAATCCAGAAGGAAAAGAGAGTAACCTCACATTATCACAAGTATCTATTGTCCTTTCTTATGAAATCTTTCCTGTCCTACATATAGTCGCATGAACAAAAATTAATAGTGATAGTCCATAGCCTATGCTCTGCCCATGAGCAAACTTCAAATGAGAGGACACTGGTTCTTATGTGACCTTCACATGAAATATTAAAAAGCAAGTGAATCTGATGGTGGGTTCCTTGTCCTTGCTCCAAAAGACCCAGGAATATAATTTTCAATAGCTGGGTATGAAGAATATTTGTGTCCATTAATCTTGAATCTTTTTATTATTCATTTAAAAATTCTCCTCCCATTTCCCTAAAAGTAAATGTGCCTGAAAGGAATTTTGTTAGGAAGAATATTTAGAGATACTAAAGCTCATTCTGTCCTGGTCTGTATGCTCAGGTTTCATTTTTTTAAGTACATCTTTTTATGCACGTGCACTTACAGAAAAAATGTAAACTTATCTGTGCTTCATCTTCCTAAAAGTTGTTGGTATATGCAAATATGCAGAAGTGACATCAATTCTAAGAGTCCCATCAGGCCAGAGGATGTGTCCAGTATGGCACAATGAGGACATTTCATTTGTAGCTTATTTATGATTAATTGAGAGACTGCTAAAAATTGCTCAAATTTTTGCATAGGATACATCAATAAATTTTAGATTTTCATGAACTAAATTCCATTTACTGACTAGCTCCACTCATATGCAAGTCATATATTTAATATTATCTTGAGGCTTTAAGCATTACTTCTTCAACATGCTTTACCAGGCAAGTGACATGTTTTAATTTCACATTTTGATTAAATACACATATTGTTCTTCTGTTATCATAACTTAAAAGAACTACTGTTGATATAATTAATTCCTGTACTCTGCATAATTTTTCAAGTTTTAAAATCTTTATGCCTGACCCCCATTTCTTTATTTCTTCTCTAGTCTCCTAAAATTTGTGAAGATTTATTTTAAAATATTGGCAATGTCAATTTTCTGAAACAAAAGCTATATTTACAATTCTTTAAATTTACAAAGAATTTTGTATAATTCTTACCCCGTTCTTAGAAAGATGACTTCCATTCACTTGCTCAAATCTTCCCCAGGGTTTTGGTTACCATATGCTGTGTGTCACTTATTTCAGAGAATCCCTCTACACAGCACTGACAGCTGGCTGCTGAGGGCTTTGCCTCCCCTGATGTGCTGGCTGTTTCTTCCTGATGCTCTTCATGGTTTCCCAGCTAGAAGTGGATCCCAAGATAGAGCATGCTGTCCAATTTATCCACAGTCCCAAAACCACCTGCCTGAAGCAGAACCTATCTCACCTCCCAGATCCCTTTGTACATTTTAAAATCAATTCATAGAAGGAGATGATTGAGGTGATAATGATGGTGAACTTGAGCTACAGTAAAATTGAACTATGTGATAAAGGCAAATCAAAGTCTGCTCTCTCGCATGTGTGAGGCTGGGCGAGAATCCTGCTATTTAAACACCTTGCCGTCCCTAAAAGTTAGACATGATTACTTCAGGACTCAGAGGAGAAAGGATGTGTGTCCCTTCCATTCTTTATGCTCGAATCTGTCCACCTTTGTGTCCAACCTCCCAACACAGTGTGCAGACAGCTTTTCTCCTTCCTCTTCGTGCTCCAATTGCCCCCAGACCATCTGTTCTGGTGCAGCATCCTGAACATTCCTAACTTGCTTGGGGCCAATTTGATGATGTCTTATTACATAGGATCATCCCAATAGAAACTGCAGAATGATACAGTGTCTAATATGATAAGGCCTTGATCCACATAATCAAGGAGGCTTAGCGGGGTTGCTCTTTCCCTGAGGTGTCCTCAGCCCTGACTATCAACTCAAACAAGTTTTAATGTAATTTCTCTTTCACATTTTTGATCCTTATGATAGTTTTCCTAATCTTCCCAGTTATTCTTCCCTGCCTTTTCCATCCTCTCCTTTGATCTGATCTATTTCATTAATTATTTTATTTCCCTTTGATTTATGTGCTCATATACAGAATGCCAAGTGTCTCTGAGAGTGGCATCGTTTTTCTTTTTTTTTCATTGTGTGAAATATAATTTTTTCATTTCACAAATAGTTTGTTCAAATACCATCTCAGCATACTCCCTCTGAAGAGTGATATTCAGAGAGGGTATCCTACAGTATTCTGCTGATGGTGGAGAGCTTCTGTCCCATCTCCTGATCTCCTGGATTGTGCTGTGCCAGTCAGATGAGAGCTAAAGACACACAGGTAAAAGGAGATATTCCAGAGATTTTCCTGTTTTGAAAGGAGCATATTCACTGGAATGCTTTCTATTAAAATGCCTCATTAGCCAAGAAATAGCTACATACATTTCTTTAAAATAGTTACTTATTACATAATGCTGAGAAAAATTCAAGCAATGTGTTTGATATGTTTGTCTAACTGTTACCATTGAGTTTGTGTGGTTCAGAAGTTAGAGTGTGATAAGAACATAAATATGTATTATGGTTTAGCCTGGCTCTACTTGGAGGAAGCTAAGTTGGTACTTATGATGACACGAAATCATGCCAATTTCCTTGATTTGCTCTCAAGAAAGGAGGTTCATTTTTCCTATTGCTATGGTTGAATTTCACCTCCAGAGGAAAAAATACTTTCCAGTGATTTTAAAAACTCTACAAGAGCTATGATTTCCTGATTATTACTACCAATTCATGGCATCTGTAAACTCCTGACTGTCCTAAAACTTTTAGGTTGACAGGACTCCAGTTTCTAAAGTAGCACTGCAACTAACAACGTTCAATGCCCTGATTTACAAGTTATTAAAATGTACTTCCTGAAGAGCTCTGTAATGCCAACTATTTCTACAGCTTTCTTTTATTATTAATTAGCTGACTTTTTTGTTTTAATTTTTTATTTTAATTTTTATTCGTGCATTATATGTATCATTGTTTCATATTCATACACGCACACAACAGAATTTGGTGTCATTTCAGGTTTTTATAATGATTTAAACTGAATTAAACAAAACTCATATTTCATAGAAATCATAGAGGTGAAAGTATTTTTAACTATTTTTAAATGATAGTTATGCAATGATAATATGTATCTATTTTTGCTTGTCCCAGCAGCTTGTGGGACTGAGGCAATTTTTAGGCCACTGTCAGCATCTTAGTGAAGCCCAAAGCAACTTAGGAAGACCATTTCTCAAAATAAAAAATGAAAAGTGGATGTGGGATATGGCTTAGTGGTTGAGTGTCCCTGGTTTTGATGGGTTCAAACCATGGTACCAAAATAAATAAATAAATAAATAAATAAATAAATAAATAAAGATTATTCTTTGAAACCTGTATATTTTATCTTACATGGAAGAAAACAATAACAGGCTTACGGCATTATCACCATACATGGGTCTCAAGTTATCATTTTGTGAACTATAAAGCTTAGAGATGAGTGTAAATTTGGTAGTTTATTCTGTGTTCCTGGGATTACTGTGGGACCAACTGAAACATGTTGGATGAGTGAATGGCGGGGACTGTCACATTACTTGGTCATTACTTTTTAAATCCTCAACTTTTTTCTACTTGGTCATCTTCTTTGTTCTTACTGACTTCTCTTTATTGAGACTGAGGATAGGAAAACAAGACCTCATATTATATAAAGAACTTTAAAAATCAATGGGAATATTTCAATAAAATTTATTTAACCAGGAATTTATTACTCTTTCAAATACAATGTCCATTAATCTTATTATGGTTACCCTATTTTATCTTATTTATATTATATTGTATTTCAGAAATCCACATTTCAAATATTTAACTAAATACCTGCCTGAAGTATGATTTCTTAAATGGTATATACAGTGTCTGTGAGTGATTAACATTTTTTGTTTCCCCATTGCATTATAGAACCACTATGCATAAAATAAATTATCCATCTATGCTTGATTTTCAGATAATTCTTTCTTACTATGTGACTAAAAGATATAACAGTACCATATAGCTCACATGGATGATATTTAAATGTACTCCACAAAAAATATTGTTAAAAGCTGGGCGCGGTGGTGCACGGCTGTAATCCAAGTGACTTGGGAGGCTGAGGCAGGAGGATCATGAGTTCAAAACCAGCCTCAGCAACTTAGCCCTAAGCAACTCAGTGAGACCCTGTCTCTAAATAAAATACAAAATAGGGCTGGGGATGTGGCTCAGTGGCCGAGTGTCCCTGAGTTCAATCCCTGGTTCCAAAAAGAAAGAAAAAGAAAAAAAAATGTTAAAAAATTTTCAGCAAAAATTTTAGGTTCGGGTATCTTCAGTCTGGAGGATGTCACCTTTAATTTGCAATACAGACAACAGCTTAGAGCCATCTTTCAAGATTGGGCTGGATACTTGTCCATTAATTCAAACCTTTGAAATGAGCCTCTTTTAATTGTTGTTCTCTGTACTACTCTGATTGTGAACACTTGAAAAAGTCCAAAAAAGAAAAGGACTATGCTACTGCTAATATTTCTGAAATATTCTAACACAGTCTAGTTATTCTGGCTAGAGGATCAAAAAGAAATGTTACATGTACAACCACATCAGAGGATTCTAGGAGCAGACCTAAAGTTCCAACAGAGTTCTCTGAACAGGATTGTGAAGATGATACTACTGTGTTGGCAATTTTAATTTTGGGGGATAGAAGGGATTAAATTCACAGGGAGTTAACCACTGACCCTCATCCCTAGCCCCTTTTAAATATTTCATTTATACACAGGGTATTCCTGAATTTCTTAGGCCCCACTATCTTGCTGAGGTTCATTTGAACTTATGAACTTCTTGCCTCAGGCTCTAGAGCTGCTGGGAATCCAGGCAAGCATCACTACACACAGGAAAAAATTCTAATTTCTCCCTCCTCTTTTCAGGCAGAAACAGAGCTGATCTGTTATTAAAAGAATGGAATTAATTTCCCCAAGTCACATGCATGAAGAACTGAATGGCAACAAAAATAGAAAACAACTTTTCTAGAAAGTTCAGTATGTGCCACAAATAGTTCCAAGGTTGGTATGCATGCTTTATTATTTCACACATAATATCTCCAGGATATTTATGTTGATAACTGAGATGACTGAACCTTGACATCAGATAGTGCTAAAGCTGATGCTAAAAATAGCAGCTCATAGATGTAAATTCAACCATTCTGACTTCAGTCTTCACACCAACATTTTCTTGTTTATATATTACAAATATTTGGTCTGGCAGTAATTAAGCCAGAATTAACATAGTGCTGACATGAAATAATTCTGTGCATGTCTAATCTGTGGACACTCTGTGCTTTGGAGGGCCTCAACTCCAGGTTCCTGCAATCAACCCCACTCAAATTTACCCAAAACTGACAAACAAGATCAGGCAAATGAAAATCATGTAAGATTCTACCTCCCCTAGAAAATCTGAGACATGAGGAAATACTAAAAAAAAAAAATGGAAATTCTTTTTTTTTTAACCAGGGATTGACCGCAGGGGTGCTTAACACTGAGCCACATCATCCACCCTTTTATTTTTCATTTTGAGACAGGGTCCTCCTGCCTCAGCCCCCTGAGTCACTGGGATTACAGGAGTGCATCACCAAGCCCCACTGGTGATTCCTAATGTACAGGAAAACAGAAGTACCCGTATGAATGCCATTGTGGAATTTCCAGTGGCACATAAAATCCAGCCAAGATTGGGAGATGTTGGGACAAGGAAGACAATGGAGATGGGTTCTGGTTGGTTTGAGATGGAACTCGGGTCAGGGGGACATTATTTTTATTTTGTCTCTGTTTTTGTTTTGTGCTATATATTGCTTGGATGCATAAGTGCACAAGCACCAAGTTATACCCAATCCTTTTTACTGTGTAGTTTGAGACGGGTCTCACTACGATACACACACTGACTTCACCCTTGTGAACCTCCTGCTTCAGCCTCTCAACTCACTGGGATTTCAGGCAGGCACCGCTGTAAACTAACCAGAACTGTGTTTTCATGTGGAATACATTCAGATGAATCCTCCTTATTTTATTTTTCTGATGACAGTGTTGTTCATTGGGATTCATGAAGAAGGTCTTACTTAGAAAAATAAATATTTTCTTGGTTTTCTTATTAAGGAGTTCACAAAATTCTTCTTTCCTCTGTAAGATGAACAAATACAACAAATTGTACAGTAATATCCACATAAGGAATACTGTGTATATTGAACTTGGCATTGGAATCTTGACCAACATCATTCTTCTCCTCTTTCATGTCTCCTTGTATATTATTGGACACAGATTTAAGCTCACTGATGTGCCTATTGGTCTCTTGGCCCTAATCCACTTAGTAATGCTGCTAATCAATGGCTTCATAGCTGCAGACATTTTTACACCTCAGGGGAGAAGGTGGGATGACATGACCTGTAAAATACTTATCTACCTGTACAGGTTGATGAGGGGCTTCTCTATCTGCACCACCTGCCTGCTGAGTGTCCTCCAGGCCATCACCCTCAGCCCCAGAAGCTCTTGCTTGGCAAAGTTCAAACATAAATCCTCATGTCACAACCTGTGTTCCCTTATTTTCCTGTGTGTCGTCTATTCATCCTTTAGTAGTCACCTCTTCATCTCCATTAATGCTACCCGCAATGTGACCTCAGACAATGTTATGTATATCACAGAATCCTGCTCTCTTTTGCCCATGAGCTTCCTCCTCCGGCACACCTTTGCCACCCTGTTGACCTTCAGGGAAGCCTCCCTTATAGGAATAATGGCCATCTCCAATGGATACATGGTGGTTCTCTTGTGCAGGCATAGGAGGCAGTCCCAGCATCTTCACAGCACCAGCCTGTGTCCAATATCATCCCCGGAACTGAGGGCCACACAGACAATCCTGCTGCTCTTGAGTTGCTTCATGGTCATGTCCACTTTGGACAGCTTTATCTCCTATGCAAGAATCTCAGTGAATGATGATCCAATATTTTACTGTATCCAGATTCTTGTGGCCCACAGCTATGCCTCATTCAGTCCTTTGGTGTTCATTGCCACTGAAAAACGTATAATTAGTGTTTTGAGATCCATGTGGGGGAGGACAGTGAATATTTCAGTAGTCAGTGATGGTTAATTTCTGTTATGATGAGAGAATTTGCTGACTTTGGAATAATCAATCCTGGTAGAGTATATAAGCTCTTTGCTTTAAATGCAATACAAAGTCCCACTTCTTCTGTTAAAGCCATCTACTTGGATATGTGCAGATGGCAAATACATAAAAGAAAATTAAAACATGTGGCTCTCTGAGATATTACCAGGAGGTTTTTCATTGGGTGTTCAAGGGGGCCTCTGAGATGGATGTCACTTTTCATGACCTAGGTTATTCCAACTATTTTTTGATACAGTAGTTCCAATGCTTTTCAATAATTGCATTTTTCACTGATCCATACTTTTTCAAAATATATATATAACATTTGCCACCATGATATATCAGGATTCAGCACACACCACACACACACACACACACACACACACACACACACACACACAAATGTCCTACAGTCAGGGAGTCAAACAGTCCTTTTCACATAAAAAAAATCTATGCTTTAAATATTCAAAGGTAGAAACAACTCAATGCTCACAATGTGTAAACAATA
This sequence comes from Glaucomys volans, assembly GCA_020662805.1. Classification (NCBI taxonomy): domain Eukaryota; kingdom Metazoa; phylum Chordata; class Mammalia; order Rodentia; family Sciuridae; genus Glaucomys; species Glaucomys volans. Next base: position 23,334 of record JAJEJO010045199.1, read on the forward strand.
TGTGGTTGCATCTTCAGACAACGGAATATAATTACCTCTTAAAATGGAAGAAAATTCCGGCATATGGTGCCAGATAGTTGAGCCCTCCAATTACTCTCTCAGTGAAGTTAGTTACAAAAGAATAAATATTGTATATTCTTACAGAAGGTGGAGGTAGGAGTAGTCAAATTGATAGATACAGAAAACACAATGGTATTCAGAAACACAAGAAAGTGGGCAGCAGGGTATGTGATTATCTTAACCCAGTTGTGAAAAATATTCTTACTGAAATTCAAAGGTAAATGATAAGTTTCTAAACATGCTGATGTGTAATTTGGTGAACTTAAAACATGATAGTCAATTTGTCCCAATGATTTGAATATTGGTTTTGAAAAGTGCAAATCTTATTCTGTCTTTCACAAGAAAGACATTCTACATATGGATTCTATTAAGTACCACTCTGTGCTGCTAAGCCTATGAAAGACTGTAAGCGTTGCAGTAGATAGCTTCTACTTTATTTATTTATGGATAAAATGTGCATATAAACAGTAAATCACACATAGGAAATTTATCTAATCATGATATCATTGTTGTGTATATGATGCATTTGTAATACATTCTATTAAAATTAGAAAAATGTCAAATAAAAATACTCTCAAATAAAATGTCTGTAAATAAAAGTGTAAGAAGTAAAAGAAGCAAAGGATATAAGTTTTTTAATTTTTAATTTTAGGTCATTGTACACAAATGGAGTACAACTACCATTTTTCTGGTTATACCCAAATAGAATCATACAATTTGCATATTTGCAAATATACATAGGGTATAGATGTTTGTCTCATTCTATTATCTTTCTTTCCCTGCCCCCCCCCACCCCTCATTTTCCTCTATACAATCCATCCCTTCTCCAGTCTTCCCACCACTCCCCTACCCACACTATGTGCTATCAACCCCTTACAAGAGAAATCATTCAGCCTTTGGTTTTGGGGGATTGACTTATTTCACTTAACTTGATCTTCTCCAATTCCATCCATTTACCTGTGAATGTCATAATTTTATTATTCTTTATGGCTGAATAATATTCCATTGTGTATATATACCACAGATTCTTTATCCAATCATCTATTGAGGGGCATCTAGGGTGGTTAAACAATCTAGCTACAGTGAATTGGGTGGCTATAAACACTGATGGGGCTGTATCACTGTAGTAATCTGATTTTAAGTCCTTTGGGTATAGGCCAAGGAGTGGGATAGCTGGGTCAAATGGTGGTTCCATTCTGAGTTTAAGAAGGAGTCTCCACACTGCTTTCCAGAGTGGCTGCACCAATTTGCAACCCCACCAGCAATGTATGAGTGTACCTTTCTCCCCACATCCTCACCAACATATATTGTTGCCTGCATTCTTGATAATAGACATTCTAATTGGGGTGAGATGATATCTAAGGGTAATTTGATTTACATTTCTCTTATTACTAGAGATGTTGAACATGTTTTCATATACCTGTTGACTGCTCGTAGATCCTCTTCTGTGAAGTGTCTGCTCACTTCCTTAGCCCATTTGTTGATTGGGTTATTTGTATTCTTGGGGTAAATTTATTTGAATTCTTTATATATTCTGGAGATTAGTGCTCTATCTGAAGTGTGTGTGGCAAAGATTGTCTCCCACTCTGAAGGCTCTCTCTTCACATTGCTGATTTTTTCCTTTGCTGAGAAAAAGCTTTTCAGTTTGAATCTATCCCAATTATTGATTCCTGCCTTTATTTCTTGTGCTTTGGGAGTCATGTTAAGGAAATCTGTTCCTAGGCCCACATTATGAAGATTGGGACCTACTTTTTCTTCTGTTATGTGCAGGTTCTCTGGTCTAATTCCTAGGTAATTGATCCATTTTGAGTTGAGTTTTGTGCAGGGTGAGAGATATGGGTTCAGTTTCATTTTGCTGCATATGGATTTCCAGTTCTCCCAGCACCATTTCTTGAAGAGGTGAACTTTTCTCCATTGTATGTTTTTGGCATCTTTGTCAAGTATGAGATACCTGTACATATTTGGGTTTGTCTCTGTGTCCTCTATTCTGTACCATTGACCTACCTGCCTATTTTGGTGCCAATACCATGCCATTTTTTATACTATTGCTCTGTAGTATAGTTGAAGGTCTGGTATTGTGATACCTCCTGATTCACTCTTCTTGCTAAGAATTGATTTAGCTATTCTGGGAATATTCTCATTCCTCCAAATGAATTTCATGACTGCTTGCACTATTTGTATGAGGTCTGTCATTGGGATTTTAATTGGAAATTCATTGAATTTGCATAGTGCTTTTGGTTGTATGGCCATTTAGATGATATTAATTTCGCCTACCCAAGAACATGGGATATCTTTCCATCTTGTAAAATTTTCTTAAATTTCTTTCTTTAATGTTTTGTAGTTCTCATTGTAGAGGTCTCTCACCTCTTTTGTTAGATTGATTACAAAATATTTTTTGAGGCTATTGTAAATGCTGTAGTTTTCCTAATTTCTCTTTCAGAGGATTCATCACTTATGAATAAAAATGCATTAGATTTATGAGCATTAATTTTAAATCCTGCTACTTTACTGAATTCATTTATGAGTTCCAAAAGTTTTCTGGTGGAATTTGTAGGGTCTTCTAAATAGAGGATCATGTCATCAACAAAAAGGGATAGTTTGATCTCCTCTTTTCATATTTGTATCCCTTTAATTTCTTTAGTCTAATTGTTCTTGCTACAGTTTCAAGGACAATGTTGAATAGAAGTAGTGATAGAGGGCATCCCTGCCTAGTTCCAGTTCTCAGGGGGAATGCTTTCAATTTTTCTCCATTTAGAATGATGTTGGCTGTAGGCTTAGCATAGATAGCCTTTACAATGTTTAGGAATGTTCCTACTATCCCTATTTTTTCTAGTGTTTTGAGTATGAAGGGGTGCTGTATTTTATCAAATGTTTTTTTTTCTGCATCTATTGAAATAATCATGTGGTTCTTAACTTTAAATCTGTTGATGTAATGAATTACATTTATTGATTTCCAGATGTTGAACCAGTCTTACATTCCTGGGATGAAACTCACTTGATCATGGTATACTATCTTTTTAATATGCTTTTGTATGCGATTCGCTAAAATTTTGTTAAGAATTTTTGCATCTATGTTCATTAGAGATATGGGTCTGAAATTTTCTTTCCTCGATGTGTCCTTCTCTGGTTTTGGTATCAGGGTGATATTAGTTTCATAGAATGAGTTTGGAAGGGTTCCCTCCTCCTCTATTTCATGGAATACTTTGAGGAGTATTGGAATGAGCTTTTCTATTTCATTGCTTGAAATTGACCTATTTAAATTGTGTATTTCCTCCAGATTCAATGCTCGTATGCCTCTAGGAACCTGTTGATGTCTTCGAGCTTTTCTATTTTCTTGGAGTATAAAGTTTCAAAATAGCTTCTAATTATGTTTTGTATTTCAATTGTGTCTGCTTTGATATATCCATTTTCATCACAAATTTTAGTAATTTGAGTTTTCTCTCTCCTTCTCTTCAGTAGTGTGGCTAAAGGTTTATCAATTTTGTTTATTTTTTCAAAGAACCAATTTTTTGATTTGTCAATATTATGAATTGTCTCTTTTGTTTTAATGTCATTGACTTCCACTCTGATTTAACTTTTTCCTTTCTTCTACTACTTTTAGTGATGAACGGTTCCTCTTTTTCTAGGGCTTTGAACTGTCATATGAGGTCATTTATTTGTTCACTTTTCATTCTTTAATTGGATGCACTCCATGCAATGAATTTTCCTCTTAGCATTGCTCTCATAGTATCCCAGAGATTTTGATATGTTGTATATTTGTTCTCATTGACCTCTTAGAATTTTTTATTTCCCCCCTAATGTCTTCTGTTATCCATGCATCATTCAATAGCATAATACTTTATCTCCAGGTGTTGGAGTAGTTTCTGTTTTTAATTTTATCATTGATTTCTAATTTCATACCATTATGGTCTGATAGAATACAAGGTAGTATCTCTATCTTTTTGAATTTGCTAAGAGTAGCTTTGTGGCATAACATATGGTCTATTTTAGAGAAGGATCCTTGAGCTGCTTAGAAGAAAGTGTATTTGCTTATTGATGGATGGAATATTCTATATGTGTCTGTTAAGCCGAAATTAGTGATTATGTTATTGAGTTCTATGGTTTTGTTCAATTTCTGCTAGGAAGATCTGTCCAATGGTGAGAGAGGAGTGTTAAAGTCACCCAGTATTATTGCATTTTGGTCTATTTGGTTCCTGGAATTAAGAAGGATTTGATTGATGTACATGGATGTGCAATTGGGGCATAAATATTTAGAATTGTTATGTCTTGCTGATTTATGCTTCCCTTAAGCGGGATGAAATGCCCTTCTTTATCCCTTCTAACTAATTTTGGCTTGAAGTCTGATTTATCTGATATGAGGATGGAAACCCCTCATTTTACGGAGTTCGTGTGTGTTGTATTGTTTTTTTACCCCCCCCCCCCATTCTTTCACCTTTAGTCTGTGGGTATCTTTTCCTATGAGATGAGTCTCTTGGAGGCAGCATATTTTTGGGTCTTTCTTTTTAATCCACTCTGCCAGTCTATGTCTTTTGATTGATGAGTTTAGGCCATTTACATTCAGGGTTATTATTGAGATATGATTTGTGCTCCCAGTCATTTTGGCTTATTTTTGGTTTTTAACTTGACTTGGTTTCTCCTCTATTTGGCTATTCCTTTAGAGTAGTTCCTCCCTCTGCTGGTTTACATTGTTGTTTTTCATTTCCTCCTCATGGAATATTTTGTTTAGAATGTTCTGTAGTGCTGGCTTTCTATTTGTAAATTCTTTTACCTTTTGTTTATCATGGAAGGATTTTATCTCATCTGCAAATCTGAAGATGAGTTTTGCTGGATATAAGATTCTTGGTTGGCATCCATTTCCTTTCAGAGCTTGAAATATGTTGCTCTAGGCCCTGCTGGCTTTTAGGGTATGTGCTGAGAAATCTGCTGATAACCGCATTGGTTTCCCCCGGAATGTCATCTGATTTTTTTCTCTCACAGCCTTTAGAATTATCTTTACTTTGTATGTTAGGTACTTTCATTATAATGTGCCTTGGTGTTGGTCTATTGTAGTTTTGTACATTTTGTGTCCTGTAAGCCTCTTGTGTTTGATTTTCCATTTCATTCTTTGGTTGTGGGAAATTTTCTGACATTATTTCATTGAATAGATTATTCATTCCTTTGGTTTGTATCTATGCGCCTTCCTCAATCCCAATAACTCTCAAATTTGGTCTTTTCATGATATCCCATAATTCTTGTAGGTTTTATTCATGACTTCTTACCATCTTCTCTGTTGGGTCAGCTTTATTTTCAAGATTAAATATTTTGTCTTCAATGTCTGAGGTTCTGTCTTCCAGGTGATCCAGCCAGTTTCTTATGCTGTCTATTGAGCTTTTAATTTGGTTTATTGTTTCCTTCATTTCCAGGAATTATGTTTGGTCTTCTTCAGAATCTCTATCTCTTTATTGAAATGATCTTTATCTTCCTGTAACTGTTCTTTTATCTGTTGATTGGTGCAATCATTCATTGCCTGCATTTGCTCTCTGATCACATTGCTTGCTTCTCTGATCATTTTAATTATGTACACTTTGAACTCCCTTTCGGACATTTTTTCTGCCCTGCTATCATTGGATTGTGTTGATGCAGCATCTCGGTTTGTTTGAGACCTTTTCTCCCTGTTTCTTCATGCTGCTCCTGTATCTTCCTCTCTATCCATGAGAATGAGAGGTATTGCAGTTTCCCCCCTGTAGACTTGTGGTGTCCCTGCAGATTTCCAATACCTCCTAGTCTTCAGTGACACTAGATCATGGGCTTGGACCAGTCTAGGTTATGTCTGGGCCTCTGGGCTGGTCCTCCTTCGGCTGCCCCTGTGCAGAAATCCCACAGGAACACTCAGGGCTAATGTACCAGGTACAGAAGTCTTAGGTGCCTGCACTGGGCTGAGCCTGATGTCTGTCTCTGTGCCTGCCTCCCAGATGTGAAAGTCTTGCGGGACTTGGCTTTGCAGAACCTAAACCTCTGTGCTGAGCCTCTCTGAGTTGGAAACTCAAGTGTCTGCTGTGCCTGCTTACCACACGCTGAAGTTTTCCACTTCTGGGCTAGGCCAGCTGCCCCCAGGTGGAAATCCCACAGAAGCACTCATGGCTAATGTACCAGGTGCAGAGGTCTCAGGCCTCTGCACTGGGCTGAGCTTGATGTCTGTCTTTGTCGAGTACAAGTTTCTTTAAAAACAAAAATGAGGGGCTGGGGATATATCTCAGTCAGTAGGGTGCTTGCCTTGCAACCCCAATGCCCTGATTTCAATTCCCAGCACAACAACAACAACAACAAAAAAAGAAACTGAAAAGGAACACAGACAAGAGGAGAAAAGGGACCAAAGAATTACAGAGTGGAAATCAATTAACAAAATGGCCATTTAAGTAATTATCAATAGCTGTTAAGTATGAATAAATTATACTCCCCAATCAGTTGATACAGAATGGCTGAATACACACACCTAAGAAAATATGCACATTTTTACCCACAACTCGGTAAAAAACAAACATTGTAGATGTAAGGATGCACACAGGCTAACAGCACAGGGAAAGGATGAACCTTCCAAAAGAAAAGCAGGAGAGCATGGGCACCTGAATAAATAACTTGGACTTTAGGTCACCAATGGTCACAGAAGAAGGCCATCACATACTGAGAAGAGCATTGACCCACCAAGAAGGCGTCAGAGATACAAATGCCTGGCATAATGCCAGTCAACAAATTGGTAAAACATTGATAGAACTCAAGATAAATGAACAGCAATACAATAACAGCAAAACTGTTTTAGACTTCACATCGAGGTGCAGCTGTAACACTTCTAGGACAAAAGGACCTAAGATACATCCAAAACACCAATACCCAACAGCAGAATATACACCAAATTGCTCAGAGTAGTGCTCAGAACAGGACACATACCAGATGACAAACAATCCTCCTTAATCTGAAGAACACTGAAATCATAACAAATATCTCTACAACAAAAGAGAATGAAAATAAAATTGAAAGAAAGACACTGTAAATCAAAGCATGTCAAAATTAAAATACAACATTTAACCAATAATGCAAAGAACTCCAAGGGGGAAACCAAAATTTCTTGAGGAAAAGAAAAATGAAAGTACAACATATTAGAACTTGGTGCACCAAAAGGAGTATGAAGAGTTGTAGAACAATATATTTCCATCATACAAAAATAAGACATTTGCAAATAAACTATCTAACTGTACCTTAAAGGAAGAAGATAAATCACACCAAACCAAACCCAAATCACCAACAAGGGCAATACTGAAGATCAGAGTAGAAAAAAAATGAAAGGCACTTAGATCACTAATAAAAATCAGCCAAACCAAGATGCTGTTCTTTGATAATCTTCCATGTAGAATGACTAAGGGTAGAAGAAGAAAATCAGAAATGACTGATACCATGATAATAAAAGAGTGCTATGACCAATTACACACCAACCCAACCATAACCAGATAGAAACAGATAGATCCTTAGACACATACAACCTCAGAACAGTGAGAAGGGAAAAAATAAAAAACTTGAACAGAACAATAATTGTTGAGAAGATTGAACCAGCAACACAAAACTATCCCTCTTCCAAGCAAAACAGTCCAGGGTCACATGACTTCCTGATGGAAGGTTACCAAATTTTTAAACAATTAACACCAAACCATCTTAATCTCCTCCAAACAATGCAAGAAGAAACATTTCAAAACTCATTCTATAAGGTGAACATACTCATACATCAACACCAAGAAACACATGAACAGCAAGGAAAATTGCAGGCCAATTCCCCTGATGAACACAGATAGAAATCACTTAGGAAATCTTTGAGCTGACTGGATCCAACGTGTTGAAAGCATCATACATCATTAAGGCCTGAGATTTATCCATGGGATGCAGGATGATACAGCATATGCAGATCAATTATAGTGACAGCCAGCAACAAGTAAATGATGAACTTGAAATAAGCAATGATCCCAAGAGATGACAAGGAAGCATTTGACAAAATGAAATCCCCTTTAATGATAAAAGCTCTCAACAAAGTAAGTAGACAAGGAATTTATCCAAACATAAGAAAGGTCATATATGGAAAACCCAGAGTCAATAGCATATTCAGTGATAAAACTCAAATTATTTTATGCATGATCAGGATTGGGACAAGGATGCCCACTCTCACCATGTCTGGTGAACACAGCTGTGGAAGTTCTTGCTGCAGGAGTAATAAGGCAAGAAAAATATAAGGTATTATTTTAGTCATATGTTTTGCTGCTGTGACTAAAAGATCTGACCAGAAGGAAAAGTTTACTTGAGGTCTCACAATTTCAAAGATCTTAGTCCATAGAAGGCCTGCTCCATTCCTCAGGGCTTGAGGTTAGGTGTAACATTATGGCAGAAGAGTGAGGAGAAGGAATCAGCTCACATCATCAGGAAGTAGAGAGAGAGAGCAAGTCTCCACTCTCCATATACAAAACATATACCCCAAAGTCACATCCCAATTCCAATCTCTTCCAGTCATACCTTAGGACTTCAGTTACCACTCAGTTAATCACTATCAGGGCATTAAATCACTGATTGGACTAAGACTCTTACAACGCAATCATTTCTCCTCTGACCCTTCTTGAATTGTCTCACATGTGACCTTTTGGGGGACACCTCATACCCATACCATAACAGGCATAAAAATTGGAGAGAAGAAGTAACATTGTCTTTGTGGGTGACATATTCATATATGTACAAACAATAAAGACTCCACAAAAATCCTTTTAGGATTATTATATTAATTCAGCAGAATACAAAGTCAACATTCCTAGAATTGTTTGTTTCTTTAAAATTGATACAAAATATGTCAAGAGAAAATTCAGAAAACGATCCCCATGACAATACCATTATATAAAGTGAAAAATACTGAGAAATAAACTTGATGAAGGAACAGAAAGGCTTGTTCCCTGAAACCTATAATGTTGAAAGAAATCAAAGCAAATATGAATAAGAGGAAAGAAGCATCACATCTATGGATGTGAAGAATCAATGTTAAAAATGTTCATCCTGTCAAAAGTATATCCCAATCCAAATCCCAGGGATCTATTTTAGAGAAATAGGAAATAAGAAAGTTAAAATTTATATCTAACCATAAAATACCATGAATAGCTAAAGCAATCTTGATAAAGAAAAAAAGCTAATGGAACCACACTCTGATTTTAAAATATATTATAAAACTATAGTAATTAAAATACTGTGATAGGGTTGTGGATGGATCTTGGAGATATAGCACTTGCTGAGCCTGCATAGACATAGATACTAGATTTCAGCACAAACACTTCAAAAACAGACACACAAAAAAGGAACAATAAAATGATTATGGTACTGGCAGAAGAGTGAACAAATAATTGAGTGGAACAGATTAGCATACATAGATCAAAGTCCACATAAATTCCATTAAGACATTTTTAAAAGATGCCAAATATACCAATGTAGTGACAATAGTCTCCTCAACAAATATGCTCATGCAAAAGAATGAAAATGGACCTTTATCCTACAACCATACACAAATATTACACTCAAGATGAATTGAAGATTTACATGTTAGTGCTGAATCTATAAATGTGCAAAAGATAAACAGTGGGGGAACTTCATGAGATTGGAATAGAAAATGTTTTCTTGGCCTGGCACGGTGGTGCACACCTGTGATCCCAGCACTTGGGAGGCTGAGGCAGGAGGATTGCAAGTTCAAAGCCAGTCTCAGCAACTTAGCGAGGCCCTAAGAAACTCAGTGAGACCCTGTCTCTAAATAAAACACAAAATAGGGCTGGGGATGTGGTTCAGTGTTGGAGTGCCCCTGGGTTCAATCCCCAGTACCAAAAGAAAAAAAGAAAAAAGAAAATGTTTTTTTGGATATTACACCAAAAGGTCAGGCAACAAAGCCAGTGATACCCAAATGGGGTGGCATGAAACTAAAAAAACTTCTGCATGAAAAGGTAAAAATTCATCCATCAACAGACAACATACAGAAGGGAGAATACAATTTTAAGTCACATATCTGGAAAGAAGTTAATTTTCAATATTTATTCAAACCTCCTAGAATGTAGTATAAAAATAATAACCTCATTGAGAATAGCACAAGACTTAATAAATTCTCAAGGAAATACAAATCCAAACCACCATAAGATATCCTGTCACAGAAGACAGGATGGGTACGATGTGAAAAGAAAAATAACCATTACTGTGAGACATATGCACTGTTGGGAGTGTAAAATGATTTATTTTCCATACTACTGAAACCATTATGGGTGCTCCTCCAAGAACAAGAGGTAGAGCTACCATGTGTTCCAGCCTGTGGGACCTGTGGGAACCTCTGAGGTGAGTGGAAGTCAGCATCCCTAGGAGATGTTGGTGCTCCTATGTTTGTGGCAGCCTTATTCACAGCAGCCAAAATGTGAAGGTACCTGACATCCAATGATGGATGGATGTTTTGAGAAGCTGTAGTCTCTTACTGAATCTTTAAAAGAGGGAAATATATCCCATTTATTCATTCTTGCTTTCCTTTCTTGTGCTTTATAGGAATCTTGTTAAGGAAGTCTGGTTCTAAGTCCACATGAGGAAGATTTGGGCCTCATTTTTCTTGTTTGGTGCAGGTTCTCTGGTCTAATTCTTATGTCATTGACTCACTTTGAGTTGCATTTTTGCAGGGTGGGAGATAGGGGTTTAATTTCATTTTACTGCATAGGGATATCCAGTTTTCCCAGCACCGCTTGTTGAAGAGGCTATTTTTCTCCATTGTATGTTCTTGACACCTTTGTCTAGTATGAGGTAACTGTACTTGTGTGGGTTTGTCTGAGTGTTTTCTATTCTGTAACATTGATCTACCTGTATGTTTTGGTGCCAATACAATGCTGTTTTTGTTACTATTTCCCTGTAGTAATGTTTGAGGTCTCTTACTGTGATAACTTCTGCATCACTTTTCCTGCTAAGGATGACTCTGGTAGAATTCAGGGTCTTGGAGGCAGGCACAGAGACAGACACCAGGCTCAGCCCTAAGTGCTCCCATGGAATTTCTGTGTGGGGGCAGCTGGCACAGTCCAGAAGTGGGAGACCTTAGCATGTGGTAAGTTGGCACATTGGACACTTGAGTTTCCCATTAGGGGAGGCTCAGCTCAGAGGTTTGAGTTCCACCAAACAATGTCCCATGAAACTTCCACATCTGGGAAGCAGACACAGAGACAGACATCAGGCTTAGCCCAGTGCAGACACGTAAGACTTCTGCACGTGGTATATCAGCCTTGAGTGCTCCCATGGGACTTCTGCATGGGGACAGCTGCCAGGAGGACCAGTCCAGAGGCCCAGACATACACTAGCCTGGCCCCAGCCAGAGATATAGTGTAACTGAAGACTAGGAGGTGAGGTATTAGAAATCTGCAGGGACACCACAAGTCTATAGGGGGGAAGCTGCAATGCCTCAGATTCTCAAGGATAGAGGGAAAGATACAGGAGCAACATGAGAAAACAGTGAAAGAAAGGGTCTCAAACAAACCTAGATGCTATATGGATCCTAGATGGATCAACAGAATCCAATGATAGCAGAGAAGAAAAAAGTCAGAAGGGAGTTCAGAATGTACATAATTAAAATGATCAGAAAAGCAAGCAACGTGATGAGAGAGCAAATGCAGGCAATGAATGATTGCACCAATCAACAGATAAAAGAACAGTTGCAGAAAGCTAAAGATCATTTCAATAAAGAGATAGAGATTCTTAAAATAAAACAAACAGAACTCCTGGAAATGAAGGAAACATTAAACCAAATTAAAAGCTCAATAGACAGCATAACTAACAGGCTAGATCTCCTAGAAGACAGAGCCTCAGATATTGAAGATAAAATATTTAATCTTGAAAATAAAGTTGACCAAATGGAGAAGATGGTAAGAAGTCATGAATAAAGCCTACAAGAATTATGGAATATCATGCAAAGACCAAATTTGAAAGTTATTGGGATTGAGGAAGGCACAGAGATACAAACCAAAGGAATGAATAATCTATCCAATGAAATAATATCAGAAAATTTCTCACATCTGAAGAATGAAATGGAAAATCAGACACAAGAGGCTTGCAGGACATCAAATGTACAAAACTACAATAGATCGACACCAATGCACATTATAATAAAAGTACCTAACATACAAAATAAAGAGACTTTTAAAGACTGTGAGAGAAAAAATCAGATGACATTCCAGGGGAAACCAATACAGTTATCAGCAGTTTTCTCAACACAGACCCTAAAAGCAAGAAGGGTCTGGAACAACATATTTCAAGCTCTGAAAGGAAATGGATGCCAACCAAGAATCTTATATCCAGCAAAACATACCTTCAGATTTGCAGATGAAATAAAATCCTTCCATGATAAACAAAAGGTAAAAGAATTTACAAATAGAAAGCCAGCACTGCAGAACATTCTAAACAAAATATTCCATGAGGACGAAATGAAGAACAACAATGTAAGTCAGCACAGGGAGGAACTACCCTAAAGGAATAGCCGAATAAAGAGAAACCAAGTCAAGTTCAAAACCAAAAATAAGTGAAATGACTGGGAATATAAATAATATCTCAATCATAACCCTGAATGTTAATGGCCTGAACTCATCAATCAAAAGACATAGACTGGCAGATTGGATTAAAAAGAAAGACCCAACAAATATGCTATCTCCAAGAGACACATCTCATAGAAAAAGACACCTACAGACTAAAGATAAAAGGATGGGGAAAACATACAATGCACATGGACTCAGTAAAAGAGCAGGGGTTTCCATCCTCATATCAGATAAAGTGGACTTCAAGCCAAAATTAGAAGGGATAAAGAAGGACATTGCATACTGCTTAAGGGAAGCATAAATCAGCAAAACATAACAATCATAAATATTTATGCCCCAAACAACAGCACATCCATGTATGTCAATCAAATCCTTCTCAACTCCAGTAACCAAATAGACCAAAACACAATAGTACTGGGTGACTTCAACACACCTCTCTAACCATTGGACAGAACTTCAAAGCAAAAATTGAACAAAGAAACCTTATAACTCAAGAGCACAATTGCTAGCTTAGACTTAACAGACATATACAAAATATTCCATCCATCAATAAGCAAATACACTTTCCTCTCAACAGCCCATGAATCTTTCTCTAAAATAGACCATATGTTATGCCACAAAGCCACTGTTAGAAAATACAAAAAGATACAGATAGTACCTTGTATTCTATCAGACCACAATGGAATGAAAGAGAAATCAATGATAAAATAAAATACAGAAACTACTCCAACACCAGAAGATTAAATAATATGCTATTGAATGATGTATGGATAAAAGAATACATTAAGGGGGAAGTAAAATAATTCTTAGAGGTCAATAAGAACAACATATCAAAATCTCTGGGATACTATGAAAGCAGTGCTAAGAGGAAAATTCATTGCATGGAGCATATTCAATAAAAGAATGAAAAGTAAACAAATAAATGACCTCACATTACAGCTCAAAGCCCTAGAAAAATAGGAACAGTTCATCACTAAAATTAGTAGAAGACAGGAAATAATTAAAATCAGAGAGATCAATGAAATTGAAACAAAAGAGACAACTCATAAAATTGACAAACCAAAAAGTTGGTTCTTTGAAAAAATTAAAAAATGATAAACCCTTAGACACACTAACAAAGAGAAGGAGAGAGAAAACTCAAATTACTAAAATTCATGATGAAAAAGGAAATATCACAAGAGACACGTTTGAAATACAAAACATAATTAGAAGTTATTTTGAAAACTTATACTCCAAGGGAATAGAAAGCTCAAAGACATGAACAGGTTCCTAGAGGCATATGAGCCAACCAAACTGAATCTAGGGGATATACATAATTTAAATAGATCAATTTCAAGCAATAAAATAGACAAAGTCATCAAAAGTCTACCAAAAAAGAAGAGTTAAGAACCAGATGGATTCACAGCCGAGTTCTACAAGACCTTCAAAGACGAGCTCATTCCAATACTCCTCAAAGTATTCCATGAAATAGAGGAGGAGGGAACCCTTCCCAACTCATTCTATGAAGCCAATATCACCCTGATACCAAAACCAGAGAAGGACACATCGAGGAAAGAAATTTTCAGACCAATATCCCTAATGAACATAGATGCAAAAATTCTTAACAAAATTTTAGCAAATTTCATTTAAAAAATATTAAAAATATAGTGCACCATGATCAAGTGGGTTTCATCCCAGGGAGGCCAGGTTGGTTCAATATCTGGAAATAAATAAATGTAATTCATCACATCAACAGGCTTAAAGTCAAGAACCACATGATTATTTCAATAGATGCAGAAAAAGCATTTGATAAAATATAGCATCCCTTCATGCTCAAAACACTAGAAAAAATAGGGATAGTAGGAATGTTCCTAAACATTGTAAAGGCTATCTATGCTAAGGCCATGGCCAACATCATCCTAAATGGAGAAAAACTGAAAGCATTTCCTCTGAAAACAGGAACCAGGCAGGGATGCCCTCTTTCACCACTTCTATTCAACATCATCCTTGATACTCTAGCCAGAGCAATTAGACAGACCAAAGAAATTAAAGGGGTAAAAATAGGAAAAGAAGAGTTCAAACTATCCCTTTTTGCTGAGGACATGATTCTATATTTATGGGAGCCAAAAAATTCCACCAGAAAACTTCTGGAACTCATAAGTGAATTCAGTAAATTAGCAGAGATAAAATTAATGCTCATAAATCTAATGCATTTTTATTCATAAGTAATGAATCCTCTCAATGAGAAATTGGGAAAACTACCCCATTCACCATAGCCTGAAATAAATAAAATATTTGTGAATCAATCTAACAAAAGAGGTGAAAGATCTCTACAATGAGAACTACAGAACATTAAAGAAAGAAATTGAAGAAAATCTTAGAAGATGGAAAGATCTCCCATGTTCTTTGTTAGGCTCCAAAAACATGCAATGGAGAAAAACTAACCTCTTCAACAAATGGTGCTGGGTAAACTGGAAATCCATATGGAGCAAAATGAAACTAAACCCCTATCCATCACCTTGCACAAAACTCAATTCAAAATGGATCAAGGACCTAGGAATTAGACCAGAGACCCTGCACCTAATAGAAGAAAAAGTAGGTCCAAATCATCATCATGGTGGCCTAGGACCAGACCTCCTTAACATGACTCCCAAGGCACAAGAAATAAAAGCAGGGATCAATAATAGGGATAGGTTCCAACTAGAAAGCTTTTTCTCAGCAAAGGGAGCAATCAGCAATGTGGTTGAAACACAGGGTGTATGTGAGGGTGGGATGGAGGGGGATGGACAGGATGCAGGCTCCTCTGAGAGTATGACCTTGACCCACACTGCTGCCACAGTTAGGGCAGAACATGCCCTAGGATGCCTGTACAAGGACACAAGTGGGGCTGCAACATGATCAAGTTCAACTCAAAGGCCATGAACTTAAATGTATGTTTGGGTCCAGCATGAGAAAAATGGATCTTTTCCACAGCACCCCAGTGTGCAATGTGGTGTAGCAGGAGCCCTGTCTCTCCTGCCCCATCAGCACAGCTTTCAAAGCTTTTTCACACATCATCTGGCTGAATACCCACAATATCATGAAGCAGAGATCATAAGTACCATTTTACAAATAAAGAATCTGAGGCTGAGAAATGGAAAATGACAAAATCCTGCAGGAAAAACATCTAAAAGAAACTCTTGTTTCCCAGAGACTTCTTTTGGGTCTGAGATTTCTGAAAAGACCCAACAGGACTAATAGGCATCTGCTCTATGATGATGTTTAATTCATCTCAAAAAACAGAGGCTTGATATATACAAATGACTTAATATGGACACATTACATAACATGGCCAAAATTTTATATTTTAAATGGTAAGCTTTAAAGGGGAGAGCAGCCATCTGCAACTGCCTGAGTCCTCAGAGCTGAGGTCCGGTCTTCCAAGCCACTGCGCAGCAGCTCCTGGGGAGGTCTGGCCAGGAGAGGCTGGAGTTGCTGACTCTGGCAGGGAGTTTGGATACTTCAGTGCCAGTTTGCAGCTTCCCTGGCAGAAAGCGACCATCTGCGGCAGCCTGGGTCCTCGGAGCTGGGGTCCAGTCTTCCAAGCCACTGCACAGTGGCTTCTGGAGGGGTCTGGCCTGGAGCGGCTGGAGTCGCTGGCTCCAGTGGGAAGTTTGGACCCCTCAGCACCATTTTCCAGCTTCCCTGGCAGAAAGCTACCATCTGCAACTGCCTGGGTCCTCGGAGCTGGGGTCCGGACTTCTGAGTTACTGCATGGCGGCTCCTGGAGGAGTCTGGCCTGGAGCGGCTGGAGTCACTGGCTCCGGTGGGGAGCTTAGGGCCTTTGGCACCATTTTACAGTGTCCCCAAGAGAGAGCAACCATCTGCCACCGCCTATGCCCCCAGCAAGAAGTTTGGGCCTGCCTGGGCTCTGAAGCCCAGTGTCTCCATCACTGAGCACAGTTCTGTGCCCCCACCCCAACTTGTCTAGTGCCCAGGTCCACACCCTGGCCTGGGGTCTAGCACCTTGCTGTATCTGATTGTCTATCAACACCAGGCTGCTTCTGCCCAGAAGCATTGATCATTCCCAACCTGGAGGTAGTGGGACAGCACCTTTCTTGGGACACCACTTGATCAAGCATCCATCAAACATCAGGTGAGTTACTGGAAATCTGCAGGGACACTTTAAGTCTTTACAGGGAAATTGCAATCCCTCTGATTTGCACTACTAGAGGGGAAGATACATGAGCAACATGAGAAAACATGGGAAGAAAGTGTCCCAAACAAACCTAGATGATATATCAAGAGAACCAAAAGACAGCATGGTAGAAGGAATGACAGAAAGGGAGTTCAGAATGTTCATAATTAAAATGATCCGAGAAGAGAATGATGTGACAAGAGAGCAAATTCAAGCTATGAATAATCAGCTAATAGAGCAATTTCAGGAAGCAAAAAATCATTTCAATAAAGAGATAGAAGTTCTGGGAAAAAAAAACAGAAATCCTCAAAGGAAACAAGGAAATGAAGGAAACAATAAACCAAGTTAAAAACTCAATAGAAAGCATAATTAACAGAATAGATCACTTGGAAGACAGAAGCTCAGACAATGAAGACAAAATATTTAATCTTGAAAACAAAGACGAACAAACAGAGAAGATGGTGAGGAATCATGAACAAAACCTCCAAGAAATATGGGACATCATGAAAAGACCAAATTTAAGAGTTATTGGGATTGAGGAAGGCACAGAGATAAAAACCAAGGGTATGAATAATCTGTTCAAGAAAATATTATCAGAAAATTTCCCAAACATGATGAATGAGATGGAAAATCAATTACAAGAAGCTTAAAGGACACCAAACGCACAGAATTACAACAGATCCACACCAAGGCACATTATAAAGAAAATACCTAACATACAAAATAAACATAGAATTTTAAAGGCTGCAAGAGAAAAGCATCAGATTACCTACAGGGGGAAACCAATATGGATATCAGCAGATTTCTCAGCCCAGACCCTAAAAGCAAGAAGGGCCTGGAACAACATATTTCAAGCTCTGAAAGAAAACAGATGCCAACCAAGAATCTTATACCCAGCAAAACTTACCTTCAGATTTGATGACGAAATAAAATCCTTCCATGATAAACAAAAGCTTAAAGAATTCACAAAGAGAAAGCCTGCCCTCCAGAACATTCTCAACAAAATATTCAAAGAGGAAGAAATGAAAAATAACAATCTCAGTCATCATGGGGAGGAATTACCCTAAAGAAAGAGTCAATCAAAGGAGAAACAAAGTTAACTAAAAACCCCAAAAAAACTAAAATGACAGGAAATACAAGTCATATCTCAGTAATAACCATGAATATAAATGGCATAAATTCATCAATCAAAAGACATAGTCTGTCAGATTGGATTAAAAAGAAAGACCCAACAATATGCTGCTTTCAAGAGACTCATCTCATAGAAAAACATGCCCACAGAGCAAAGGTGAAAGGTTGGGAAAAAACATACCATGCACATGGACTGAATAAAAAAGCAGGGGTTTCCATCTTCATTTCAGATAAAGCAGACTTCAAGCCAAAGTAATCAGAAGTGATAAAGAAGGACATTTCATACTGCTTAAAGGAAGCATAAATCAGCAAGACATAACAACATATCAAAATCTCTGGGACACTATGAAAGCAGTACTAAGAGGAAATTTTATTGCATGTTGCACGTTCAATAAAAGAATGAAAAGTGAATAAATAAATGACCTCACATTACAGCTCAAAGCCCTAGAAAAAGAACATATTCTCACCAAAAGAAGTAGAAGGCAGGAAATAATTAAAAACAGAGTGGAAGTCAATGAAATGGAAACAAAAGAAGCAATTCATAAAATTGACAAAACAAAAAGTTGGTTCTTTGAAAAAATAAACAAAAATTGATAAACCCTTAGCCATACTGATGAAGAGGAGAGAGAAAACTCAAATTACTAAAATTTCTGATGAAAAAAGATATATCACAGCAGACACTATTGATATAAAAACATAATTAGAAACTACTTTGTAAATCTATACTCCAACAAAATAGAAAATCTCAAAGACATTAACAGGTTTCTAGAGACATATGATCCACCCAAACTGAATCTGGAGGGCATATACAGTTTAAATAGATCAATTTCAAACAATGACATAGAAGAAGTCATCAAAAGCCTACCAACAAAGAAAAGTAAAAGACCAAATGGATTCTCAGCCAAGTTCTTCATCACCTTCAAGGAAGACCTCATTCCAACACTGCTCAAAGTATTCCATGAAATAGAGGAGGAGGGAACCCTTCCAAACTCATTCTATGAAGCTGATACCAAAACAAAACAAAGACACATCGAGGAAAGAAAATTTCAGACCAAAATCCCTAATGAACATTGATGCAAAAATTCTTAACAAAATTTTAGCAAACCACATACAAAAACATAATTGAAAACATAGTGCACCATATCAAGTGGGTTTCATCCCAGGGATGCAAGGTTGGTTCAACATCCAGATGTCAGTACATGTAATTCACCACATCAACAGGATTAAATTTAAGAATCACATGATTACATCAATAGATGCAGAAAAGCATTTGATAAAATACAGCACCCCTTCATGCTCAAAAGACTAGAAAAAATAGGGATAGTGGGAATATTCCTTAACATTGTAAAGGCTATCTATGCTACATCCATGACCAACATCGTTATAAATGGAGAAGAACTGAAACCATTCCTCCTAAAAACTGGAACAAGGCAGGGATGCCCTCTTTCACCACTTCTATTGAACATTGTCCCTCTAACTCTAGCCAGAGCAAATAGACAGACCAAAGAAATTAAAGGGATACAAATAGGAAAAGAAGAACTCAAATTATCTCTATTTGCTGATGATTTCATTCTATATTTAGAGGAGCAAAAAAATTCCACCAGAAAACTTCCAGAACTCATAAATGAATTCAGTAAAGTAGCAGGATATAAAAACAATGCTCATAATTCTAATGCATTTTTATTCATAAGTGATGAATCCTATAGAAAAGAAATTAGGATATCTACCCCATTTACAATAGCCTCAAAAAAGGTAAAATATCTGGGAATCAATTTAACAAAGAGGTGAAAGACCTCTACAATGAGAACTACAGGACACTAAAGAAAGAAATTAAAGAAAACTTTAGAAGATGGAAAGATCTCCCATGTACTTGGATAGGCAGAATTAATATTGTCAAAATGGACATACTACCAAAAGCACTATACAAACTCAATGTGATTCCAATTAAAATCCCTATGACATTCCACATGGAAAGAGATAAAGCAATTATGAAATTGATTTGGAAGAATAAGAGACCCAGAATAGCTAAAGCAATCCTTAGCAGGAAGAACGAAGCATGAGGTATCATTATACCAGAACTTCAACAATATTAAAGAGAATTAGACCAGAGATCCTGCACCTAATAGAATAACAGGTAGGTCCAAATCTTCATCTTATTGGCTTAGGACCAGACTTCTTTAACATGATTCCCAAAGCACAAGAAATAAAAGCAGGAATCAGTAATTGGGATAGATTCAAACTAAAAAGCTTTTTCTCATCAAAGAAAATGATCAGCAATGTGAAGTGAGAGCCTTCAGAGTGGGAGAAAATCTTTGCCACACACACTTCAGAGAGAGCAGTAATCTCCAGAATCTATAAAGAGCTCAAAACATTTTACATCAAGAATATAAATAGCCCGACCAATAAGTGGGTTAAGGAAATGAGCAGAAACTTCACAGAAGTTCTACAAACAATCAACAGATGTTTCCCTCTCCAATTACCCTCTTCTGGAAAATGTGCACTGTTCAAATTCCTATTCTCTGAGGTCGTTTTGATCTCTCTAATTGTTAGTTCTGGTGACTCAACAGAGTAGCAGGGCTCTTAGAGGGGTCCCACCCTTCTCTGAGTCTTGGCTGACTTTAGAGGGCAAGGATCAAATATTTGCTCCATATTCCTTGGTCCTTTTACTTCCTTGACTCTGGTTTCCAAGTTTTTTGTTTTAAACATTCAGCAGGTCAGTTTCACCAGAGTTTAAGTGGGAGTAATGGGTTTTAAATTTACAGTTATCCTTTCCACTTAATTGGGTTCAGTATCAGCACTGGAAGTTAGCCTTATATTATGTCTGTCCTCTAGGTGAGTCTTATTGTCTTAAATTAACTCAGGTTGCTCTATTAGCAGGAGTACCTCTGCAAAACATTAATAGTCAACAATTATTAGCTTTAAAGGAAAACACAAATTAAAATTAACAACAGCAATAACATATTCAGTATATTTAATACCTATGCCCAAGAAGCATAATTTTTATAATCCCAAGCCCCACTTAGTTAAATATTATACATCCCATTCTGTTTAAAATTACAGTACCATTTACTGGGGCTCTTGAAAAATCTTAGGGAAATTGTTTTATTTATGAACACAATCTTTATTTCTTTCTTTCAGCAGGACCAAGACACAGATGCTTGCATCCATGGGTACTTGGGGAGGACCTTGCATTTCAGCTCTGTGGACAACAGTCAGGACTGCACCCTAATGTGTCCCCTGACCAAGTAGGGCATCTTGTCAGATCATAAAAGGGGAGACTATATTGCCCCCAGGATATAATTTAATAATATTGGAACTCATTTCCATGTTCTTCATGATTGGCAGCTTTCAACCCCTACCCCCATTAAGAGAGGCTAGTTAGCTATGCGACAATGAGTGTAATGGACCCCAAATAAAGTTTTTGTCAAATGTAAAGGCAGCCTTGTGAGGTTAAGCATTCTAGTCCACTCCCTTGTCCCAGAGTTGCAGGAAAATAGAAATTCGGGTGGACACATGGAGGCTACAAAAAATTCAGACTCAAGAACTAAAAGCACATAGCTAAATAGGAAGTCATGGGCTTTGGTAGCATACAAACATCTGTACAGCACAGAATCCAACTATTAACCCCAATGCTTTTTAATGTCCATTCAGCATGGAATCTTATCAATGCCTTTATCCTGAAGACTTAAATCTCCAGACTAATACACTCAAGTGGAAAATCTTTCTGCCAGTTTCCCCCTCACATCATGGGGAGTTCCATCTTTTTTCCTCTCATTCAAGACTAATTTGATTTCTTTTATTTTTGTCCTCTGCCACAATCTACAGATTTTACTCTATGAACCCATGAGATAGAAACCCAGAAAGTAAATCAGTGAGGTCTTCAGCCCACATTGATTTCATTTATTTGCAGAAGTTGTGAACTGAGCCCTGATGAAAAACTCCAAATTTATTCCCATGGGCAAAGAATGACTTGAAAGCAGAGTAGAGACCAGATCCTGTTTCCATATTTCTTTATAGAACTGGTGGCTTTCCTGCAATATTTTTCTTTTTCTTTGTGCCAGCACTGATGTTCCTGATCCACAGCAGGATGATTTGCAGATGGCTGAGGCCAGGCTGAGAAGCAGTACTTGGACTATCAGGCCTTGGTTGAAAGGATTAAAAAATGTTTTAATCCATATATATATATACATATATATAATATACACTCATATATAATATATACTCTTACTCTTTGATATACTATATATAATATATAATACATATTTTATATATATATATCACATTTTCTTTATCCATTTATCTGTTGGAGGGCACCTAGGTTGGTTACATAGTTTAGCTTTTGTGAGTTGAGCTGCTATAAACATTGATGTGGCTGCATCACTGTAGTAGATTTTAAACCAAGGAGTGGAATAGCTTGGTTAAATGGTGGTTGCATTCAAATATTCTGAGGAATCTCCATATTGCTTTCCATACTGGTTGCACCAATTTGCATTCCCACAAACAATGTGTGGGTGTACCTTTTCCACCCACATCCTCACCAAATTGCTGCTTGTATTCTTCATAATTGTTAGAGTAGATTTGATTTGCATTTCTCTAATTGCTAGAGATGTTGAACATTTTTTCATATATTTGGTGATCAATTGTAGATCTTCTTCTGTAAAGTGTCTGTTCAGTTCCATAATCCATTTACTTATTGGGATATTTGTGGGGGGTGGTGTTAAGATTTTTGAGTTATTTGTATATCCTAGATATTAATGCTTTATTTGAGCATGCAGTAAAGATTTTCTTTCAATCTGTAGGCTCACTCTTCACACTATTGATCATTTCTTTTGCTGAGAAAAAGTTTTTAGCTTGAGTCCATCCCATTTGTTGATTCTTTATTTTACTTCTTACACTTTAGGGGTCTTTCAAGAAAGCCAGGATGAACATAGATGCAAAAATTCTCAGGAAAATTCTGGCAAGCCACATGCAAAAATTATGAAGAGTGCACCATGATCAAGTGGTGTTTATCCCAGTTATACAGGGTTGCTTCAACATATGGAAGTCAATAAATGCAATTCATCACATCAATCAATTTAAAAACAAGAATCATAGGATCATCTCAAAAGATGCAGAAAGCATTTGACAAAATACAGCACCCTTCATGCTCAAAACACTAGCAAAAATAAGGATAATGGGATCATACCTCAACATCATAAAATCTTTATATGGTACACCCAAGGTCAACATAATTCCAAATGGAGAAAAATTAAAACCATTTCTTCTGAAAACTGGAACAAGGCAAGGATGCCCTCTTTCACCACTTTTATTCAACATCATACTTGACACTAGCCAGAGCTATTAGATCAAAGAAGAAAATTAAGGGAATCCAAATAGGTAAATAACTCAAAGTATTAATATCTGCCAGGGTCTTTCCCAGAAAACATTGTACAGGATCACACAGTACTGCTCATATCTTAAAGGGCCAAAAGCAGCTATGAACAACAAAATAAAGACCCAGACAAACAGAAAGGATCCACCAAACCATGGTTGATAGGAACCTTTAAAACAGACCAGATTGGGGAAAATGCAAGTACCCAACTCCCACTTAAATTTGACTGCTACACCAGTGACACCACAGATGTCCCCATGAAGAGAAAACAAATATCCCACAAAGGGGACTTTCCACTATGGTAAGGTGCACATAACAAAAATTTACCATTTTTATTTTTTCTATGACTGCATGTCAAGGCAGTAAGCACGTTCATACTACTGATAAAACAGTCTCCAGGAGGCAGACTCAGCGACACGCATCAGGTGCAGATGGCTGAGGGTTCCCCACTCTGGATGTTGGCCAAGAGCGCTCCTATGGGTCCTCCACAGGGCCACCGGCACAGCTCGGAGGTGAGAGTCTTCAGTGCGGGAAGTGGGCACTGAGGAGAGGACACTTGGGTTGCCCTCTCCAGAGGGCCCAGCCAAGAGGCCTGTGTTCAGCTCAGCCAAGTCCCGTGAGAATTCCAGGTCTAGGAGGTGGACACAGAGACAGACATCAGGTGCAGTCCAGCACAGATGGGTGAGAGTTTCCCACTCAGGACATAGCCCCAGAGTGCTCCTGTGAGACCTCTGAGGGGGCAGCAGGCACAGTGTAGAAACATGAGCCTTTAGTGTAGGGGAAGCAAGCACAGAATTCACAATTTAGGCTCCCACACTGGGAGGCCACACCCAGAAGCCAAGTCTTACTCCAGCCTGGCCCTGGCCAACGGGCCAGTGCTACTGAAGACTAGGAGGTGAGAAATTGGAAATCTGCGGGGATGCCACTTGTTTTAAGGGGTGAAGATGCTATACCACAGATTCTCACAGATAGAAGGGAAGATACATGAACAACATGAGAAGACGGGGGAAGAAAGTGTCTCAAACAACCTACAAATTTCATCAACAGAATCCAGTGATAAGATGGTAGAAGAAATGTCAGAAAGGGAGTTCAGAATGTGCATAATTAAAATGATCAGAGAAGCAAACAATGAGATGAGAGAGAAAATGCAGGAAATGAATGATCACACCAATCAACAGTTTAAAGAACAGATGCAGAAAGCAGAAGATCATTTCAATAAAGAGATAGAGATGTTGAAAACAAACCAAACAGAAATCCTTGAAATGAAGGAAACAATAAACCAAATTAAAAACTCAATAGAAGCATAAGCAGCAGGCTAGATCACCTGGAGGACAGAACATCAGACATTGAAGGCAAAATATTTAATCTTGAAAACAAAGTTGGCCAAACAGAGAAGGTGGTAAGAATTCATGAACAAAGCCTACAGGAATTAAGGGATATCACAAAAAGACCAAATTTGAGAGTTATTGGGATTTAGGAAGGCACAGAGATGCAAACCAAAGGAATGAATAATCTATTCAATGAAATAATGTCAGAAAATGTCCCACATCTGAGTAATGAAATGGAAAATCAAATACAAGAGGCTTTCAGGACACCAAATGTACAAAACTACAACAGGGCAACACCAAGGCATATTATAATGAAAGTACCTAACATACAAAGTAAAGATAGAATTTTAAAGACTTCGAGAGAAAAAAATCAGATTACATTCAGGGGGAAACCAATATGGTTATCAGCAGATTTCTCAACACAGACCCTAAAAGCAAGAAGGGCCTGGAATAATGTATTTCAAACCCTGAAAGAAAATGGATGCCAATCAAGAATCTTATACCCAGCAAAACTCATCTTCAGATTTGAAGATGAAATAAAATCATCCATGAAAAACAAAAGATAAAAGGATTTACAAATAGAAAGCCTGCACTACAGAACATTCTTAGCAAAATATTCCATGAGGAAGAAATGAAGATCAACAATGTAAACCAGCATAGGGAGGAACTACCCTAAAGGAATAGACAAAAAAAGGAGAAGCCAAGTCAAGTTAAAAACTAAAAGTAAGCCACAATGATTGGGAAAACAAA
Organism: Glaucomys volans; assembly: GCA_020662805.1. NCBI lineage: Eukaryota > Metazoa > Chordata > Mammalia > Rodentia > Sciuridae > Glaucomys > Glaucomys volans. The sequence goes on from JAJEJO010045199.1 coordinate 48,720, forward strand.
TCATATCTCAATAATAACCCTGAATGTTAATGGCCTAAACTCATCAATCAAAAGACATCGACTGGCAGATTGGATTAAAAAGAAAGACCCAACAATATGCTGCCTCCAAGAGATGCATCTCATAGAAAAAGAAACCCACAGATTAAAGGTAAAAGGATGGGGAAAACATACCATGCACATGGACTCAGTAAAAAAACAGGGGTTTCCATCCTCATATCAGATAAAGTGGACTTCAAGCCAAAATTAGTTAGATGGGATAGTGAAGGGCATTTCATTCTCCTTAAGGGAAGCATAAATCAGCAAGACATAACAATCATAAATATTTATGCCCCAAATAACGGTGCATCCATGTATGTCAATCAAATCCTTCTTGACTTCAGGAACCAAATAGACCACAACACAATAATACTGGGGGACTTTAACACACCCCTCTCACCATTCGACAGATCTTCCAAGCAAAAACTGAAAAAAGAAACTATAGAACTCAATAACACAATCTCTAATTTAGACTTCACAGACATATACAGAATATTTCATCCATCAAGAAGTGAATATACTTACTTCTCAGCAGCTCATGGATCCTTCTCTAAAATAGACCATATGTTATGCCACAAAGCTACTCTTAGCAAATACAAAAACATAGAGATACTCCCTTGTATTCTATCAGACCATAATGGAATGAAATTAGAAACCAATGCTAAAACAAAAAAACAGAAACTACTCCAACACCTGGAGATTAAATATTAAGCTATTGAATGATGGATGGATAACAGAAGACATCAGGGGGGAAATAAACAAATTCTTAGAGATCAAGGAGAACAATGACACAACATATCAAAATTTCTGGGATACTATGAAAGCAGTGTTAAGAGGAAAATTCATTGCATGGAATGCATTCAATAAAAGAATGAAAAGTCAACAAATCAATGACCTCACATTACAACTTAAAGCCCTAAAAAAAGAAGAACGGTACATCACCAAAAGTAGTAGAAGACGGGAAATAATTAAAATCAGAGCGGAAATCAATGAAATTGAAAAAAAAAAAAAAAGAAACAATTCAAGGGATTCAAGATGGCAGGTTAGAGGAAGACTGCATTCCTACTTGCTCCATGGATTCCTACTTGCTCAGGATTCAAACAGCAGGAATATTGCTCTCAATAAGATTTTATATTCAAATTACATCTAAGAGGTCCCCAGTCGCCGCTCTGGAACCAAATCTGCCAGGCTGGGCTCAGGCCAGGTCACAGGCAGCAACCAGCCAGGAGCACGGGACCCCAGCAGCTGCTTCAGAGTCACTGACCAGACTTGGACTCGGGCCTGGGCTCAGGCCTGGGCTGGGGCACCAGACAGCCAGTAAACATGGGACCCCAACTGCTGCTCTGAAATCACCATCCCTGGGCCAGGTTCGGGCTTGACCCTGGGCAGCCCCAACAGTGAACACATACCCACCAAGCCATCGGCCTGCCATATCCAGCTCCAAGCCCTGGCCTGCACCCTGTACCTGGTCTAGTCTCAGGCCGGCACCCATGCTGTTGCTGACCATCTAACAACAACAGGTTACCTTTATCCACAAACATTCATTACCCCTTACCTGGAGGCAGTGGGACAGAACCCTTCGTGGGACACAGCATTACAAGTACCTGACAGGCATCAGACTACTGAACAATAGGAGGTTTGAATAGTACAATATAATTTTACTGCGGAACTTTCTTTCTCCTTTTCTTTTGTCTAAATAGTAATATTACCATTATTCCTAATATACTGACTACATTCCCACTTCTTTCTTATTAATATCATTATCTTTCTATCACGCTCTAATATAGCAGTGTCCTTGGAGACTCATTCTCTTTTCTCATGCTAAAAACTTATTTCCTTTAATTCCGCTCTCATGATTCCTATGACATAGTAACTCTATAGACTCACTTCCTATCTCGTTAACGTTATATTCTAAACCCCTCAGCATTTTCTTTTTCCGCTATTTGAAAATGGGGTCCTTATTGCAAACCTATTGATTATGCAGTAGATAATTTGAATTAATTTCTGTATATTATAACACAGTTAATATCTAAATAGGTTCTAGATGGTTTAAGGACACATATTGTTTATATGAGGTACTGCTAATAATAATCTCTTCAGGGTGAGGTATTGGAAATCTGCAGGGACACTTTAAGTCTTTACAGAGAAATTGCAATCTGATTTGCACTATTAGAGGGGAAGATACACAAGCAACATAGGAAATCACAGGACGAAAGTGTCCCAAAAAAACCTAGATGATATATCAAGAGAACCCAAAGATGCAGGGTAGAACGAAGGTCAGAAAGGGAGTTCAGAATGATCATAATTAAAATGATCCAGAAGAGAATGATGTGACAAGAGAGCAAATTCAGGCTATGAATAACCAGCTAATAGAGCAATTGCAGGAAGAAAAAAATCATTTCAATAAAGAGATAGAAGTTCTGAAGAAAAAACAAACAGAAATCCTTGAAGGAAACAAGGAAATGAAGGAAACAATAAACCAAGTTAAAAACTCAATAGAAAGCATAATTAAAAGAATAGATCACTTGGAAGACAGAACCTCAGACAACAAAGACAAAATATTTAATCTTGAAAACAAAGTCAAACAAACAGAGAAGAGGGTTAGGAATCATGAACAGCACCCCCAAGAAAAATGGGACATCATGAAAGACCAAATTTAAGAGTTATTGGAATTGAGGAAGGCACAGAGATACAAACCAAGGGAATGAATAATCTGTTCGAGGAAGGAATATCAGAAAATTTTCCCAAATATGGTGAATGAGATGGAAAATCAATTACAAGAGGCTTACAGGACACCAAACGCACAGAATTACAACAGATCCACACCAAGGCACATTATAATGAAAATACCTAACATACAAAATAAAGATAGAATTTTAAAAGCTGCAAGAGAAAAGCAGCAGATTACCTACAGGGTGAAACCAATAAGAATATCAGGAGGATTCAAGATGGCGGGCTAGAGGAAGGCTGCATTCCTACTTGCTCCGTGGATTCCTACTTGCTCGGGATTCAAACAGCAGGAATATGGCTCTCAACGAGATTTTATATTCAAAGCACATATAAGGGGCCCTAGGTGCCGCTCCAGAACCAACTCAGCCGGGCTGGGCTCGGCCCCGCCGTGGGCAGCTACCATCCGGGAGCGCCGGACCCTGCAGCTGCTTTGGAGCAAACAACCTGGGTCTGCACCAGCCAACAAGTGAGTGCGGGTCCCCAGCAGCGGCTTTGGAGTCACTGGCCATGGCTCCGGCACCAGCCAGTGGCCTGCCAGGCAGAGACCGAGCATCTCAGGCTACCTGGGGCCTCCCGCGACATCTGGAGAGGTCTGGCTGGGAGCCTTTGGGATCGCTGACTCCGGCGGGGAGTTGGAGCTGCTCCGCGCAGTTTTGGCAGCTTCCCTGGCGGGGAGGGCCCATCTCCAGCTTCCTGGGGCTGCCAGCGGCGTCTGGGGAGGTCCGGCTGGGAACCTCTGGGATCGCTGACTCTGGCGGGGAGTTGGAACTACTTTGCGCCATTTGGGCGGCTTCGCTGGTGGAGAGGGTCCGTATCCAGCTTCCTGGGGCCTCCAGCAGCAACTGGGGAGGTCCGGCCAGGAGCCTCTGGGATTGCTGACTCCGGCGGGGAGCTTAGGGCCTTTGGCGCCAGCTTACAGTATCCCCAGGAGACAGCAACAACCTGCCACTACCTGAACCCCCAGCGAGGAGTTCAGGTCAGCCTGGGCTCTCAAGCCCAGTGACTCCATCACTGAGCACAGTTCTGTGACACCACCCCAACTTGATCTAGTGCCCAGGCCCACACCCAGGCCCGGAGTCTACCACCTTGCTGTATCTAATTGTCTATCAACACTAGGCAGCCTCTGCCCAGAAGCATTGATCATTCCCAACCTGGAGGTAGTGGGACAGCACCTTTCTTGAGTCACCGCTTGATCAAGCACCCCTCAAGAAACAGAGGGGAAGATACACGAGCACCATGAGAAAACACGGGAAAAAGTGTCCCAATTAAACCTAGATGATATATCAAGAGAACCCAAAGACAGCATGGTAGAAGGAATGACAGAAAGGGAGTTCAGAATTTTCATAATTAAAGTGATCTGAGAAGAGAATGATGTGACGAGAGAGCAGATTCAGGCTATGAATAATCAGCTAATAGAGGAATTGCAGGAAGTAAAAAATTACTTCAATAAAGAGATAAAAATTCTGAGAAAAAAACAAACAGAAATTCTTGAAGGAAACAAGGAAATGAAGGAAACAATAAACCAAGTTAAAAACTCAATAGAAAGCATAATTAACAGAATAGATCACTTGGAAGACAGAACCTCAGACAATGAAGACAAAATATTTAATCTTGGAAACAAAGTTGAACAAACAGAGAAGATGGTTAGGAATCATGAACGAACCCTCCAAGAAATATGGGACATCATGAAAAGACCAAATTTAAGAGTAATCGGGATTGACGAAGGCGCAGAGATACAAACCAAGGGTATGAATAATCTATTCAAGGAAATACTATCAGAAAATTTCCCTAATATGATGAATGAGATGCAAAATCAATTACAAGAAGCTTACAGGACACCAAATGCACAGAATTACAACAGATCCACACCAAGGCACATTATAATGAAAATGCCTAACATACAAAACAAAGATAGAATTTTAAAGGCTGCAAGAGAAAAGAATCAGATTACCTACAGGGGGAAACCGATACGTATATCAGCAGATTAATCAGCCCAGACCCTAAAAGCAAGAAGGGCATGGAACAACATATTTCAAGCTCTGAAAGAAAACGGATGCCAACCAAGAATCTTATACCCAGCAAAACTTACCTTCAGATTTGATGATGAAATAAAATCCTTCCATGATAAACAAAAGCTTAAAGAATACACAAAGAGAAAGCCTGCCATACAGAATATTCTCAACAAAATATTCAAAGAGGAAGAAACAAAAAATAACAATCTCAGTCATCATGGGGAGGAACTACCCTAAAGAAAGAGTCCATCAAAGGAGAAACAAAGTTAAGCTAAAAACCCTAAAAAAGCTAAAATGACAGGAAATACAAGTCATATCTCAATAATAACCCTGAATGTAAATGGCCTAAACTCATCAATCAAAAGACATAGACTGGCAGACTGGATTAAAAAGAAAGACCCAACAATATGCTGCCTTCAAGAGACTCATCTCATAGAAAAACATGCCCACAGACTAAAGGTGAAAGGTTGGGAAAAAGCATACCAAGCACACGGACTGAGTGAAAAAGCTGGGGTTTCCATCCTCATTTCAGACAAAGCAGACTGCAAATCAAAGATAGTCAGAAGGGATAAAGAAGGACATTTCATATTGCTTAAAGGAAACATAAGTCAACAGGACATAACAATCATAAATATTTATGCACCAAACAATGTTGCATCCATGTATGTCAATCAGATCCTTCTCAATTTCAGGAATCAAATAGTCCAAAACACAATAATACTCGGAGACTTTAACACTCTTCTCTCACTGTCGGACAGATCTTCCAAACAAAAATCGGACAAAGAAACTATAGGACTCAATAACACAATCGCTAATTTAGACTTAACGGACATATATAAAATATTCCATCCATCAAAAAGTGAATACACTTTCTTCTCAGCAGCTCATGGTTCCTTCTCTAAAATAGACCATATGTTATGCCACAAAGCTACTCTTAACAAATACAAAAACATAGAGATACTACCTTGTATACCATCAGATCATAATAGAATGAAATTAGACATCAACGAGAAAGTTAGAAACAGAAACTACTCCAAGACCTGGAGATTAAATAACATGCTATTGAATGATACATGGATGACAGAAGACTTTAGGGGGGAAATTAAAAGATTCTTAGAGGTCAACAAGAATAAAGATACAACATATCGAAATCTCTGGGATACTATGAAAGCAGTGCTAAGAGGAAAGTTCATTGCAGAGAGTGCATTTAATAAAAGAATGAAAAGGCAACAAATCAATGACCCCACATTACAGCTCAAAGCCATCGAAAATGAGGAACAGATCATCACCAAAAGTAGTAGAAGACAGGAAATAATCAAAATCAGAGCGGAAATCAATGAAATTGAAGCAAAAGAAACAATTCAAAAAATCGAGGAAACAAAAAGTTGGTTCAAAGTAGAGCTCATTCCAATACTCCTCAAAGTATTTCATGAAATAGAGGAGGAAGGAACCCTTCCAAACTCATTCTATGGAGCTAATATCACCCTGATACTAAAACCAGAGAAGGACACATCAAGGAAAGAAAATTTCACACCCATATCTCTAAGGAACATAGATGCAAAAGTTCTTAACAAAATTTTAGCGAATCGCATACAGAAGCATATTAAAAAGATAGTGCACCATGATCAAGTGGGTTTCATCCCAGGGATGCAAGCTTGGTTCAACATCCAGAAATCAATCAATGTAATTTACCACATCAACAGACTTAAGGTCAAGAACCACATGATTATTTCAATAGATGCAGTGAAAGCATTTGATAAAATACAGCACCCATTCATGCTCAAAACACTAGAAAAAATAGGGATATTGGGAACATTCCTTAACAATGTAAAGGCTATTTATGCTAAGCCCACAGCTAACATCATTCTAAATGGAGAAAAATTGAAAGCATTCCCCTGAGAACTGGAACAAGGGAGGGATGCCCTCTTTCACCACTACTATTCAACATTGTTCTTGAAACTCTAGCCAGAGCAATTAGACAGACCAAAGAAATTAGAGGAATATGAATAGGAAAAAAAGAGATCAAAATATCCCTATTTGCTGATGACATGATTCTCCATTTAGAAGATCCTAAGATTTCCACCAGAAAACTTCTGGAACTCATTAATGAATTCAGTAAAGTAGCAGGATATAAAATTAATGCTCATAAATCTAATGCATTTTTATTCGTAAGTGATGCATCCTCTGAGAGAGAAATTAGGAAAACTACCCCATTCACATTAACCTCAAAAAAAATAAAATACTTGGGAATCAATCTAACAAAAGATGTGAAAGACCTCTACACTGAGAACTACAGAACACTAAAGGAAGAAGTTAAAGAGCATCTGAGAAGATGGAAAGATCTCCCATGTTCTTGGATAGGCAGAATTAATATTGTCAAAATGGCCATATTTCCAAAAATGCTATACAAATTCAATGCAATTCCAATTAAAATCCCAATGATGGACCACATGGAAATAGAGCAAGCAATCATGAAATTCATTTGGAGGAATAAGAGACCCAGAATTGCTAAAGCAATCCTTAGCAAGAAGAGCGAAGAAGGCGGTTTCACAATACCAGACCTCCAACTATACTACAGAGCAATAGTGACAAAAACAGCATGGTATTGGTACCAAAATAGACAGGTAGATAAATGGTACAAATAGAGGACACAGAGACAAACCCAAATAAATACAGGTGTCTCATACTTGACAAAGGAGGCAAAAACATGCAATGGAGAAAAGACAGCCTCTTCAACAAATGGTGCTGGGAAAACTGGAAATCCATATTCAGCAAAATGAAACTAAACCCATATCTCTCACCCTGTATAAAACACAACTCAAAGTGGATCAAGGACCTAGAAATCAGACTAGAGACTCTGCACCTAATAGAAGAGAAAATAGGTCCAAATCTTCATCATGTTGGCCTAGGACCAGATTTCCTTAACATGACTCCCAAAGCACAAGAAATAAAAGCACGAATCAATGTTTGGGATAGAGTCAAACTCAAAAGCTTCTTCTCAGCAAAGGAAACAATCAGCAATGTGAAGAGAGAGCCTTCAGAGTGGGAGAAAATCTTTGCCACACACACTTCAGATAGAGCACTAATCTCCAAAATCTACCAAGTACTCAAAAATCTTTACACCAAAAACGCTAATAACCCACTCAATAAATGGGCCAAGGAAATGAACAGATACTTTACAGAGGAAGATCTACAAGCAATCAACAGATTTATGAAAGAATGTTCAACATCACTCGTTATCAGAGAAATGCAAATCAAAACCACCTTAAGATTTCATCTTACCCCAATTAGAATGTCTTTTATTAAGAACACAGGCAACAACAGGTGTTGGCGAGGATGTGGGAAAAGGGGTACACTCATACATTGCTGGTGGGCGTGCAAGTTGGTGCAGCCACTCTGGAAAGCAGTGTGGAGATTTCTTAGAAAACTTGGAATGGATCCACCATTTGACCCTGCTATCCCACTCCTTGGCCTATACCCAAAGGACTTAAATTCAGATTGCTACAGTGATGCAGCCACATCAAAGTTCATAGCTGCTCAATTCACAATAGCTAGATTATGGAATCAACCCAGATGCCCTTCAGTAGATGAATGGATAAAGAAACTGTGGTATATATACACAATGGTATATTACTCAGCCATAAAGAAGAATAAAATTATGGCATTTGTAGGTAAATGGATAGTGTTGGAAACTGTTATGCTAAGTTAGATCAGCCAATCCCCAAAATCCAAAAGCCGAATGGTCTCTCTGATAAATGAATTATGATGCATAATTCGGGGGGGAAAGGTGGCAAGAATGGAGGAAAGATAGCTAGCATAGAGGAAAGTGAGTGGTGGGGGCAGGTGGGGGGTAAAATTAATAACAGAATGTGTGACAGATACCATTGCCCTGTGTACATGCATGAACGCACAGATGGTGTGACTCTACTTTGTGTACAACCAGTGAAACAATAGCTGTACTCCATTTGTGTTCAATGAATCAATAAGTAAATTAAAGAAAATAAAATAAATAAAGTACAAAAAAAAAGAATATCAGAAGATTTCTCAGCTCAGACCCTAAAACAAGAAAGTCCTGGAACAACATATTTCAAGCTCTGAAAGAAAATGGATGCCAACCAAGTATCTTATACCCAGCAAAACTTACTTTCAGATTTGATAATGAAATAAAATCCTCCATGATAAACAAAAGATTAAGGTATTCACAAATAGCCTGCCCTACAGAACATTCTCATCAAAATATTCAAAGAGGACGAAATGAAAAATTACAATGTTAGTCAACATGGGGAGGAAGCACCCTAAAGAAATAGCCAATCAAAGGAGAAACAAAGTTAAGTTAAAAGCCAAAAAAAAGCTAAAATGACAGGAAATACAAGTCATATCTCAATAATAGTCCTGAATATAAATGGCCTAAAGTCATCAATCAAAAGACATAGACTGGCAGATTGGATTAAAAAGAAAGATACAACAATACGCTGCCTTCAAGAGATTCATCTCCTAGAAAAACATGCCCACAGACTAAAGATGAAAGTTTGGGATAAAAACATACCATGCACATGGACTGAGTAAAAAAGCTGGGGTTTCCATTCTCATTTCAGACAAAGCAGTCTTCAAACCAAAGATAGTCAGAAGGGATAAAGAAAGACATTTCATATTGCTTAAAGGAAGCATAAATCAACAGGACATAACAATCATAAATATTTATGCACCAAACAATGGTGCATCCATGTATGTCAATCAGATCCTTCTCAATTTCAGGAATCAAACAGACCAAAACACAATAATACTGGGGGATTTTAACACTCCTCTCTCCCAATTGGACAGATCTTCCAAGCAACAATTGAACAAAGAAATCATAGAACTAATGACACAATTGCTAATTTAGACTTAACAGACATATAGAATACTCCATCCATCAAAAAGCAAATACACATTCTTCTCAGCAGCTCATGGATCCTTCTCTAAAATAGACCACATGTTATGCCACAAAGATACTCTTAGTAAGTACAAAAACATAGAGATACTACCTTGTATTCTATCAGATCATAATGGAATGAAATTAGATAAAGTTAAAAACAGAAACTACTCCAACAACTCGAGATTAAATGGTATGCTATTGAATGGTGCATGGATAACAGAAGACATTAGGTTGGAAATAAAAAATTCTTAGAGGTCAATGAGAACAAAGATACAACATATAAAAATCTCTGGAATACTATGAAAGCAGTGCTAAGAGGAAAATTCATTGCATGGAGTGCATTCAATAAAAGAATGAAAAATAAACAAATCAATTACCTCACATTACAGCTCAAAGCCCTAGAAAAAGAGGAACAGATCATCAACAAAAGTAGTAGAAGACAGGAAATAATCAAAATCAGAGCTGAAATCAATGAAATTGAAACAAAAGAAACAATTCAAAAAATTGACAAAACAAAAAGTTGGTGCTTTAAAAACATAAACAAAATTGATAAACACTTAGCCACACTAATGAAAAGAAGGAGAGAGAAAATCCAAAATGTAAAATTTGTGATGGAAATGGAAATATTACAACAGACACAATTGAAAAACCAAACTTAATTAGAAGCTATTTTGAAAATTTATACTCCAACAAAACAGAAAACCTGGAAGACATCAACAGGTTCCTAGAGGCATATGAGCCACCCAAACTGAATCTGGAGGACATACACAACTTAAATAGATCAATTTCAAGCAATGAAATAGAGGAAGTCATCAAAAGTCTAACAACAAAGAAAAGTCTGGGACCAGATGGATTCACAGCCGAGTTCTACAAGACCTTCAAAGAAGAGCTCATTCCAATACTCCTCAAAGTATTTCATGAAATAGAGGAGGAGGGAACCCTTCCAAACTCATTCTATGGAGCTAATATCACCCTGATACCAAAACCAGAGAAGGACATGTCAAAGAAAGAAAATTTCAGACCAATATTCCTAATGCATATAGATGCAAAATTTCATAACAAAATTTTAGCAAATCGCATACAAAAGCATATACAAAAGATAGTGCACCATGATCAAGTGGGTTTCATCCTGGGGATGCAAGGATCATTCAACATCCAGAAATCAATAATTGTCATTCACCACATCAACAGACTTAAAGTCAAGAACCATGTGATTATTTCAGTTAATGCAGAAAAAGCATTTGATAAAATACAGCACCCCTTCATGCTCAAAACACTAGAAAAAATAGGGATAGTAGGAACATTCCTTAACATTGTAAAGGCTATCAATGCTAAACCCACAGATAACCTCATTCTAAATGGAGAAAAATTGAAAGCATTCCCCCTGAGAACTGGAACAAGACAGGGATGCCCTCTTTCACCACTATTATTCAACATTGTGCTTGAACCTCTAGCCAGAGCAATTAGACAGACCAAAGAAATTAGAAAAATACGAATAGGTAAAGAAGAGATCAAACTATCCCTATTTGCTGATGACATTATTCTCTATGTAGAAGAGCCTAAAAATTCCATCAGAAAACTTCTGGATCTCATAAATGAACTCAGTAAAGTAGCAGGATATAAAATTAATGCTCATAAATCTAATGCACTTTTATTCATAAGTGATGCATCCTCTGAGAGAGAAATTAGGAAAACTATACCATTCACAATAGCCTTAAAAAAATAACATACTTGGGAATGAATTTAACAAAAGAGGTGAGAGACATCTACAATGAGAACTACAGAACACTAAGAAAAGAATATATAGAAAGTCTAAGAAGATGGAAAGATCTCCCATGTTCCTGAATAGGCAGAATTAATATTGTCAAAATGGCCATATTACCAAAAGCACTATACAAATTCATTGCAATACCAAGTAAAATCTCAATGATGGACCTTATAGAAATAGAGCAAGCAGTTATGAAATTCATTTGGAGGAATAAGACACCCAGAATAGCTAAAGCAATTCTTAGCAAGAAGAGTAAAGCAGGGGGTATCACAATACCAGACCTTCAACTATATTACAGAGCAATATTAATGAAAACAGCATGGTATTGGCACCAAAATAGACAAGTAGGTCAATGATACACTAAAGGAATAGAGGACACAGAATAGAGGACACAGAGACAAACCCACATAAATATAGGTATCTCATACTTGAAAAGGGGCCAAAAACATCCAGTGGAGAAAAGATAGCCTGTTCAACAAATGGTGCTGGGAAACTGGAAATGCATATGCAGCAAAATGAAACTAAACCCATATCTCTCACCCTGTAGAAAACTCAACTCAAAATGGATCAAGGATCTAGGAATTAGACCAAAGACACTGCACCTAATAGAAGAGAAAATAGGTCCAAATCTTCATCATGTTGGCCTAGGACCAGATTTCCTTAACATGACTCCCAAAGTGCAAGAAATAAAAGCACGAATCAATGATTGGGATAGAGTCAAACTAAAAAGCTTTTCTTCAGCAAAGGAAACAATCAGCAATGTGAGTAGAGAGCCTTCAGAGTGGGAGAAAATCTTTGCCACACACATTTCAGATAGAGCACTAATCTCCAAAATCTACAAAGAACTCAAAAATCTTTACACCAAGAACACTAATAATCCAATCAATAAATGGGCCAAGGAAATGAACAGACACTTTACTGAAGAAGATCTACAAGATTTATGAAAAAATGTTCAACATCCCGAGTTATAAGAGAAATGAAAATCAAAACTACCTTAAGATTTCATCTTACCCCAATTAGAATGTCTTTTATTCAGAATACAGGCAACAACAGGTCTTGGCGAGGACATGGGGAAAAGGGTATGCTCATACATTGCTGGTGGGATTGCAAGTTGGTGCAACCACTCTTGAAAGCGGTGTCGAGATTCCTTAGAAAACTTGGAATGGATCCACCATTTGACCCAGGTATCCCATTCCTTGGTCTATACCCAAAGGTCTTAAAATCAGATTACTACAGTGATGCAGCCACATCAATGTTCATCACTGCTCAATTCACAATAGCTAGATTGTGGAACCAACCTAGATGCCCTTCAGTAGATGAATGGATAAAGAATCTGTGGTATATGTACACAATGGAATATTATTCAACCATAAAGAAGAATAAAATTATGACATTTGCAGGTAAGTGGATGATGTTGGAGACTGTCATGCTACATGAGATTAGCCAATCCCAAAAATCCAAAGGCCAAATGATCTCTCTGTTAAGTGAATGATGATGCATATTGTGGGGTGGAAGGGTGCAAGAATGGAGGAAGGATAAATTGCATAGTGGGTAGGGAGGGGTGGGATCAGGTTTGGGGGGGTAATAATAACAACAGAATGAGACAGACATCATTGCCCTGTGTGCATGTATGAATGCACATACATGTACATGTGTGACTCTACTTTGTGTACAACCAGAGAAACAACAGTTGTACTCCATTTGTGTACAATGAGTCAAAATAAATAAATTTATTAAAAAAATGTCTCCATCCATCTCCAGCACTTTCGCTTCTTCCCAAACTATCCCTGTGTGGCTATCAACTATGAACTCCTCACTAACCCCCTTCCTCAGCTCCTGGTAACTGACATTCTATTTTCTGTCTGTGTCATTTTCTACTCTCAGCCTCACCCTTATGTTAGATCTCACCATATTGATTCTGTGGGGATGGCAGTTCACTTGCAGCAATGAATTCAAGGTTTACAAGTTACTCCCTCAGGTATTCATTTTTCTGTTCCATGCTGGATAATATTCCATGGTGTGCCCAGAATACATTTTGTTTATGCATGCATATGCTTTTGGACATGAATTTTTACCATCATGGGCTATGGTTAATAATGCTACTATGAGCACTGATGTCCATTTGATCACTTGAGTCCCTGCATTCAATTATTTTTAGCAGATGAGTGAAAGGAAAATTTGATGGGTCAGGTGGTAATTCATGGCAATAAATATTGACATATTTAGTTGGGAAAAATAGAGCTCATTGAAGCACTTGTTAAAAAGTGCTGTGCACTCTCAAGTGTTAAAAGTGGCTAACCCAGGCCATGAAGCTGAGACCCACTTAATAGGAGTTGCTTGCTTCCACCAGGCAGAAATTTTGGGTCCTTGTGTTATCTCAGAAAGGTACATGATTGACATTTCTATGACATATTTGTTGTTCACATTATCAAAGTAAACATTTAACAAAACATGATATCTCCATATTCACTCAGCCCAGAGAGCATAGATTATATGTCATAATTTATTCTTCAGAAGGCAGTGTATTAGTGCATTCCAAGAACTGATCATTCACTTAGTAGTTAAACATGTACTATATTCCCCAAAACGGATCTCAAGAAGTTAATAATTCATTTTCAGTACAGATTATCAGCAAAGTACTGATTATGGTATAACCACTGGCCACCATCATCTGGATAAAATGACAAACAGGGTCATTTTTTCACATAGTTCTTGAGAAGGAGAAGATGCAGTCCAAAGAGCACATGGCATGATGAAACTCATAAACAGCATGTTGGTCCTGATATCCTTTGGTTCTGGGGATGCATTTGGAGAAAGGCAAGTGCTGTGAAGGTTCTGGAACTGCCTCTGAAGCCTGCACAAGACAGTCACCATGGACACACTTGAGAGGACCATGGTCTTTGTAAGAGAGACTTCACAAAATATTGCAAATATGTAAAATAAATGCCCAAAGAAGTTACTTATTGGTAAAATTGGGCAGGATTCAGTGATAATTATAAGACCATGTGAGGTCACATTGAGGATGACACTGGAAAAAATGAGAAGTGAGCATGCAAGGACATGTAGATGACCCTCAGGAAAATAGGAGAACACAGGCTCTGATGTGAGGATTTATGTTTGAACTTTATAAAGCAGGATCATTTGTGGCTGAGGGTGGTTTCCTGAAGGACACTCAGCAGGCAGGTGGCACAAGTGGACAAGACCCTCAAAAACCTGTTCAAGTAGGTGAGTGATTTACACTTGATGTCTTTCCCAAAATTCTGAGACACAAAACCATCCGTATCTATAAACCCCATGATTATCACCATCCCTAGGTGGATTCCATCAGGTCGGTGGGCTTGAGCATGAGCTAGAGAAGGAATGTGAAGCTGTGGAAGAGAAGGATGGTGTTGGCTGAGATCCCAATGTCCACTTCAGAGAAAAATGTGTTTCATGTACTAATAAAATCATAGAGTGGCTAGTCACTTTCATCTTTGGGCAAGGAATTACATACATCTTAGGAGAAAACGAAGAAAAAGTATTTCAATTAGTGTCACCTTCATCAATCTCAGCATGTACTCCTAACATCAGGAAATGTGTGGATTTACCCCAACACACCCTTTTCCCACATCAGCACTCAAGTCTCTCTGACACCATCCAGGTGATATTTCCCTATTATTCCCAAATTGTGTCTGGATTATAAAAAAATTGTGGGGCTCACACTGTATATCAGCTTTCCTATCCATTCAGAACTACTACATATTATTGCAAATGGTCCTTGGATATAATCTCATCTTGAGGTTTTCTGGAGTAGTGTCTTACTAGGTTTTTATATTTCTCTTCTTGATTAATCCCCAGGTATATATTTAAATGTACAATTTTTGGTGAATTCAAATGGGAAGATTGCATAATAGTAGAGAATTCCAACTCTCTCAAGAAGTGAATCTCAATGAAGTAGGTGTGCACGTAGGTGTATTATTTCTTTTCTGGTTTTGTTCTGGTTGATTACCAGATCTAATGTCTTTAATGCATCAACTGAACCAACATTGAGAAGCACATCTCTAAGACACATTGTTTCACATTGTTTTCATCTGTGATCTTTCATTGGTTTCAAAGTGACCTTGAGCAATCTGATGCTAAACTCTCATCACCTCATCTACAAAATATGGGCAGTTATATTACCTGTATTCTACAAGTATTGTGTATGCAAGAAGATGAAGTATCAAATATGGAGGTGTTTCTGACATAACAACCTCTATGGAAATGTTTTAGTTTTTGTTTTAACTAATTTTGTATGACACTAGAATGCACTGTGATACATCATAAATAAACAAAGTTTAATTTATCATTTTTTTTGGTTGTACACGATGTAGAATGCCACTGGTCATGTAGTCATATATGTATATAGTATAATAATGTCTGATTCATTCTGCTATCCTTCATAGAGAAATAACAAGGGTAGTCATTATTAAGAGAGCTTAATTAAATCTCCCAAGTCACATGTATGGCCATTATGTTTTGATCATGCATGTGTGCCTAGCTTCAGGTTCTTTCCCCAGGACCTAATTAAAAAAAAAATAGCCAGGTGTGGAGGAACATGCCTATAATTCCAGTGGCTCAGGAGACTGATGCAGGAAGTTTGCAAGTCTGAGGCCGGCTTCAGCAATGTATGGAGACTAGAAGCCACTTAGTGAGACTCTGTCTTTAAAACATAAAAAGCATTCGGGATGGTCACTCAGTGCTTAAGCACCCATGGATTCAGTTCCCATAACTAAAAATAAAACAAAACCAATAACAAAAAGTGAAAAACAAACTACATTCCCCCAATATCCTTCTCAGGCAAGAGAGGCTATGATTATGTACTGGCCAATGAGATGTTGCTGGAAGTCCCCGATTTTTTTCTCCTTCCCCTACCCCTGATAGCTGTCTTGAAAAGGATGGCAGAATGGAAAGCAGGAAGGGTGCTGGGGCATGATGGCATGGTTGGATAGCCACAGAGCCCAGACAACCCAGCTCTGGGATTTTTTCTTTTCAAGTAAAAGGAAAAAAATTGGAGAATTCCACAGGCATCTCTGCAAGACCCCTTTCATTCATTTCGGAAGGAGTACTCAAGGAGCAGTGGAGTGGTGGAGCCACCAGGTGATGAGCAGTGGCTGGTGTAAGGAATGCACTTGATTGAAAATCATAGCTGATCAAGAAGAGCAGAGTTATTTGGGATGCTGCTGGATGTTGGTGCAATTGGGCTAAGCCAGACTGCCAAAATTTCCAGGGCTAGAAGGGAAAACATGGAATCCCACTGTGTTAAATAGGCCAGAAGAGGATGAACCACGAGGGCGGAATGCAGGGGAGCAAGTGGGTGTAGTGGGAATGGTGCTGCAGAAGAGTGCTGAGAGGAGCCCAGATGTTAGGAGGAGCCCAGTGGAGCCAGAGTGCTGGGCAGAGCTGGTTGAGGCAGAGCCAAGGTGAGAGAGTGGAACCAAAGCCTGAGGAGTAGTGGGGGGTGGAGCTGGGGGAAGCACGTGGGAGGCATGCCCCATCCAGACCTCCTCAGGTGAGCTCAGCTCAGGAAACAGGAATCTTGCAGGTGAGTGGAAGGCATGGGGGGAGGGGCATCCAAAGGAGGCAAAGGGAGCAGGGAGAGGCCCATATGTCTGGAAATCCTGTCAGAAGTCAGTGTGGACCCAGTGGAGAAGCAGAGCCTTTAGGCCTGAAATGTTACCTCAGGATGTTCTATTGGGGCCTCAGTTTCCCCACCTACACAATTAGAGAACAGAGAGGGGCTGAAGACGCTGCAGCACAGCCTCCTTGGTCCCTCCCTCTAACTGCATGCTGTCGGCTTCCTGTGTTTTCAGGTAGTTTGGGGTCTGTGGGGCTTCTGGGAGGGGTCCAGGGGAATGTTACCTTAGAGACTCTGGTTTCGGGAGAAACCATTGTCCCATTGTGTCACGGAGACTTCTGGTGCCTGCTGTGTAGACAGGGTGACCTGGAGGCACAGAGAGGTAAGCAAGTGGTGTGGCTGTCACTCACTGGAGCCTGTGTGGATCCCACAGTCCACCTCAGTCACCCACAGGCAGGGTCTTCCTGGCCCTGGGCAGTGAGAGAAGCACCCATGGGCAAGGTGGTCTCAACCCTTGCCAGATGCAACCTTGGGGGTCTCACTGCATCTCTAATTTAGGGCAAAGAGAGACAGCTGCCTCTCAGGCTGGTGTGAAGCCAAGCCCAGATTCATGATTCTGTAAAAGGCAGTGTGGCATGGATGGGGCAGGGGATCTGGGTGTTGATAGTGCTATCATTTCCATATGGAAACATAAACCCCTTGTATTTTTTTAAAGAACTATTTTGTATGAGGCTCTGTTCTAGGCAGAGAGGACACAGACATGAACAAAACAGTCAGGAATTCCTGCTTCCCTTCTGGTGGGGGCTGCTGGTCCACTGCTCTGGCCCAGGAATTTAAGCACTAAACAGACATGGGGCACTGACCACTTTAGGCACCTGATCTAATGTCACCATCCATGGCAGTGTTTCACCTGCTCCTTTATTCTAAAATACATCTCTCATGTCACTTAGCTG
The DNA here is from genome assembly GCA_020662805.1 of Glaucomys volans. NCBI lineage: Eukaryota > Metazoa > Chordata > Mammalia > Rodentia > Sciuridae > Glaucomys > Glaucomys volans. Next base: position 66,730 of record JAJEJO010045199.1, read on the forward strand.
CCTCCAATCCTTTCCTATGTAAGAGAGAAGCCTCCTTAAGGAGCTGTCCTTTGCTTCTCCAGTTCAATCTCCCCATCCTTCCCCGAGGTCTCAAGAACACCTGTCTCACCCCTAGCAGTACATGACTGCTTCATTGTGGGTTCTCCCCTTGTTAGAAGTGCTAACTCCTGATTAGACACTAGAGGGCACCAGAACTGTACTTAAGACTCAAATTCCACCAGAATATCTGCCTATGGATCTGCTGGCTTGGTTACTGGAAATTTTAGAAAGTCCTTCAAATCTGCTGTTTTACAAGAACCTTTTTTTATGTACAACGTTTAATGAATTTTAGGTATGGAATAATTGTCCAGTTATGAAAGGGAGTATTATCACACTCACTATCCATTGTTTATTGTCATCGTATATATATATATATTTTTTTCAAATATTTTTCTCTCAAGATTTTAATCAGGTAAGAATAATAACAGAATGTGTGACAGACACTGTTGCCATGTATACATGTATGAACGCACAGATGGTGTGACTCTACTTTGTGTACAACCAGAGAAACAATAGCTGTACTCCATTTGTGTTCAATGAATCAATAAGTAAATAAAAAATTAATTAATTAATTAATTAATTTTAAAAAAGATTTTAATCAGAAGTGGGGTAAGGGTCTCAATTCAGTCATGGCCTGTTCTACAGCTGTTTTCCTGGGATGCCACAGGAATCCTTGTTAATGTTGGAGGCATTTTGTGTTTTTTGCTGGCTTTGATTATTACAAGTCAGTAAGTAGAATATTGTGCCCAGAGTTGTTTTGCTTGCAGTTACCCCATTGTGCATCTGCTAGTGATGAACCTGCTTTTTGATAAAAGCAGCCTTTAAGTCCCTGTGATATGAGGAGTAGGTGTGTGGCCATTCAGCAGAACTTGCCACCATGGGCATGTGTGTCAATCGAGTATCATAGCATGATGGCATGACTAGGCAATGGGGATAAAAGTGGTTGAACCAGATTTATTCATTTATAATTATAGATATTTTATATACATATAATTAATATGTGATTATATAATTTATTGTATGTGTACACAGATACGTCTAAAAATTTTTTCTAGAATAAGCAGGGACTGGTGATGGATTGGGGTAAGTGAAATGGTGAAAAGACCACTGACAATTGCTGAATTTGGGGCTTAAGCTTCCTCGGGGTTACTGACACCCAATACTGGATGGGCAGAAAGACCACCTGAGGCAGGGAAAGAACTCTGGTTTTGAGGAAGGCTTTTGTGTTAGTGTTTGTGATGCCTTTTAGATAACCACATGGACAGGTCTGAAGGTGACAGGAGATGGCTAGGAAGGAGATGGACATTTGGGAGGCAGGGGGATGTGGAGAACGCTTCCTGCCACAGACTGAGGGTGCCCTGGGGGAGGAGGGATTGGCTAACCTCACTTAGCATGACATTCTCCAACGTCATCCATTTACCTGCAAATGCCATAATTTTATTCTTCTTTATGGCTGAGTAACGTTCCATTATGTACATAAACCACAGTTTCTTTATCCATTTATCTATTGAAGGGCATCTACGTTGGTACCACAATCTAGCTATTGTGAATTTCTTCATCCACACATTCAGCATATTTGGGTTTGTTTCCATGATAAAAGTGGAAAAATAGAAAAAGCAATCATCAAGGTCCACCTGTCCTTCTATTTTAGGGGTCATGCTGGTTCATTAGCATACTGCCCTCACTGATTTTCTGTGATGTCCGTGTGTGTATATGTGTATACACACACAAACATGCACATATACATATAAATGACATATGCCAATTTAGTGCATTTAGTTCAGGTAAGGTGGAACATATAATGATAGACATTTTTTAAAAATCACTTTGAATTGATATATTTTGTCATCTAATCAAAACAATGAATGAGAGTGGTAAGTATTCTACAGAATCCTGCCTTTCTCTTAATTCAGGTTAATTCATTTCAATCACTTGACAGTATGAAATCCTCTTGAAGTGATGTGTTTAAATCATCTGTGACTCAGGGTGTTGAACTACATTATTTTCAGCATTCCTCGGGATACTTTGGTCAATGTGGTGTTCATTACTTCCACCAGTCACTCTGGTTTGTCCACCAGTCCCCATGTTAGTCTCCTCCACCCGCTTCACTCAAGTCATGCTTGAATGTGGAGTGGATCTGTTCTCAGGGTGGAAGACAGGACCCCTCATGGAACCTGCATGAACCACACCTGAGCTTGGAGATGATTTCTCCAGGTAGTGTAGATGCTGCCTTAGCCACAAGCAGATGGTGTGAGAACTTGGGATGTCTTTCAACCTGGACCGTCTCCTTCCCACCTTGGTGACAGCAGAAGAGAATGTCTTGTTAACTTGGCTTGCCATCTCTCTTCTACTCCTGTGAGTGAGAGCTCTGTGTTTCATGATAACATGAGCCACACTTTGTCCTAAATGTGCACCACATACTACATGAGTTGTCTTGCTGAATTTCTAGCCAAATTTTGTCAAGTAGAGTATGCACATTTAGTAGGTAACTGGTGGGAAGTCAGGTGGGATGTTGGAAAACCAATCTTGAATAATTTTATCCTCAAGCATGAATGTGGTAAAATTCCATTGGAGCAAGTTTTTCTAACTATCAAGGAATCCCTAATGATGGAACAGAGAGATTAATAGATGCTGTAGTGTATGGGCAGTTGTGTCAACTTCCTTGAAGGCTTCTGTCCTGGTTTTTCTCCCTTTTCTTACTGTTCCCCATGAACAGAGTGAAATTTGTAAGAATTTGGTGAAACTACTGGTACAAAATGGCCACCAAAATCTCAAGACAAAGAATACTAAAAAGAAGACTAGGCAGTTTTGTGTCATTAATTCTCAGCACACTAGCATCATGTTCAGTGAAGCCAGGTCATTCCTTAGGGTAAGAATGAGGCTGCCCACAGACCCCATGTCTCCTGTTGTTCACATCCTGCGTCACTATGGTGTATTTGTTTAAATCACCAAACCAGTACAATATTTCCAGTGCTGGTATAATATTCAGAACAACTTGCACAGCTCCATAAGGATTGAGAAAAGCCATGTTGAATATCCATCACTATGGAATATTACAAAATAGGCTCGGCACCCCCAAAGTTCCCATTATCTACTGTAGGGATTTCAGGTCAGTCAACATACAGGAGAGCGAAAGTCCTTCAAGTTGAGCACCCCCCTCAGGAGAACAGGCGCCTGTTTGAATGACTTAGAGATGCTCTGCAGCTCCTCTGTCCTTGAGGCCTGGAGACATTGTTGTAATAACCTTGGGTGCTGGTGGACTCCGAGAAGCAAGCAAGTTATATGATCTGCACATGCACAAAGCTAACTATACTGTGTAACCTAGGTAACTTGATGTGACCCTGGAATAGAGAATAAACTGGACTGGCTTTCCCACGGGAGTGACTTCTTGCTCTTCGCCATCATGTGTGCTTGCCTCTTTGTTAGCTCTCCCCTTAGCCCTTATAGCTGGACCCCAATCAACCTTTACACGCTATCTCTTCATTCTCCTGTTCCCCCCAAAACCCAGCAACCATTCATCCTTTTGTTGTTTGTTGTTTCATATTGTCCAGAAGGTCATATACTATGAATCACACAGGTGCATCCAGCTGTTTTGGACCAGCTCTTTCCCTTAGTGACAGGCATTTAATCTTGTTAGCCCATTTTTAAAAATAATTTTTTGTTTTAATATTTATACATGAGAGTAGAGTGATACATTATATATAATGAAGTATAATTTCTCATTCTTCTGGTTATACATTATGTAGAATTCCACTGGTGGTATAGTTAAATATGTACACATGGTAATAATGTCTGATTCATTCTACTCTCCTTCCTATCCCCATACCCTCTCCCCTCCCTTTAATCCCCTTGACCAGAAGTAACTCTATTTTCTCCTAGTCCCCCATACGTGAATAAGCATCTGCATATCTTTTATTGCCAAATGACACCCCATTGGATGTGTTAGCATTTTAAATAGTAACATGACTGCTTACTAAAGTGTATCTTGGCCACTTCCTGTTCATGGCAATTATGAATGAAGAAGCCATGAACTTTTATATGCCAGCTATTTAGTGGATGTAAGTTTTGCACTGCTTTGGATAAGCATCCAGGAATATGATCGCAAGATCATATGGGTAGGAGATTCAAGATGGCAGGATAGAGGAAGGCTGCATTCCTACTTGCTCCGTGGATTCCTACTTGCTCCGTGGATTCCTACTTGCTCGGGATTCAAACAGCAGGAATATGGCTCTCAATGAGATTTTATATTCAAATCACATATAAGGGGTCCCCAGTTGCTGCTCCGGAACCAACTCTGCTGGACTGGGCTCGACCCAGCCGCGGGCAGCTACCACCCGGGAGCGCTGGACCCTGAAGCTGCTTCGGAGTCACCGACCTGGGTCTGCACCAGCTAGCAAGTGAGTGCGGTTCCACAGAAGTGGCTTTAGAGTCACTGGCCGGACTCCGGCACCAGCCAGCAACCTCCCAGGCAGAGACCGACCATCTCCAGCTGCCTGGGGCCTCACCGTGGCTTCTGGAGAGGTCTGGCCGGGAGCCTCTGGGATCACTGACTCTGGTGGGGAGTTTGGACCCCTTGGCACCATTTTGCAGCTTCCCTGGCAGAGAGGGGCCGTCTCCGGCTGCCTGGGGATTCCGAGCTGCGGCCGGTCCTCCGAGCCACTGCGCTGTGGCTCCTGGAAAGGTCTGGCCAGGAGCTGCTGGGGTCGCTTACTCCAGTGAGGCGCTTAGGGCCTTTGGTGCCAACTTACAGTGTCCCCAGGAGAGAGCAAACACCTGGACTGCCTGAGCCCCCAGCGAGGAGTTCAGGCCAGCCTGGGCTCTCGAGCCCAGTGTCTCCATCACTGAGCACCATTCTGTGACACCACCCCAACTTGGTCTAGTGCCCAGGTCCACACCCTGGCCCGGAGTCTACCACCTTGCTGTATCTAATTGTCTATCAACACTAGGCTGCCTCTACCCAGAAGCATTGATCATTCCCAACCTGGAGGTAGTGAGACAGCACCTTTCTTGGGTCACCGCTTGACCAAGCAACAGGTAAGTTACTGGAAATCTGCAGGGACATGTTAAGTCTTCACAGGGAAATTGCAATCCCTTGGATTCGCACTACTAGAGGGGAAGATACACAAGCAGCATGAGGAAACACGGGAAGAAAGTGTCCCAATCAAACCTAGATGATATATCAAGAGAACCCAAAGACGGAATGGTAGAAGGAATGACAGAAAGGGAGTTCAGAATGTTCATAATTAAAATGATCCGAGAAGAGAATGATGTGATGAGAGATCAGATTCAGGCTATGAATAATCAACTATGAATAATAGAGCAATTGCAGGAAGCAAAAAATCACTTCAATAAAGAGATAGAAATTCTGAGAAAAAAAACAACAGAAATTCTTGAAGGAAACAAGGAAATGAAGGAAACAATCAACCAAGTTAAAACTCAATAGAAAGCATAATTAACAGAATAGATCACTTGGAAGACAGAACCTCAGACAATGAAGACAAAATAATTAATCTTGAAAACAAAGTTGAACAAACAGAGAAGATAGTTAGGAATCATGAAAGACACCTCCAAGAAATATGGGACATCATGAAAAGACCAAATTTAAGAGTAATTGGGATTGAGGAAGGCACAGAGATAAAAACCAAGGGTATGAATAATCTGCTCAAGGAAATATTATCAGAAAATTTCCATAATATGATGAATGAGATGGAAAATCAATTACAAGAAGCTTACAGGACACCAAACACACAGAATTACAACAGATCCACACCAAGGCACATTATAATGAAAATACCTAACATACAAAACAAAGATAGAATTTGAAAGGCTGCGAGAGAAAAGCATCAGATTACCTACAGGGGGAAACCGATATGGATTTTAGCAGATTTCTCAGCCCAGACCCTAAGGGCCTGGAACAACATATTTCAAGCTCTGAAAGAAAATGGATACCAGCCAAGAATCTTATACCCAGCAAAACTTACCTTCAGATTTGATGATGAAATAAAATCCTTCCATGATAAACAAAAGCTTAAAGAATTCACAAAGAGAAAGCCTGCCCTACAGAACATTCTCAACAAAATATTGGAAGAGGAAGAAACGAAAAATAACAATCTCAGTCATCATAGGGAGGAATTCCCCTCAAGAAAGAGTCAATCAAAGGAGAAACAAAGTTAAGCTAAAACCCCAAAAGAGCTAAAATGATGGGAAATACAAGTCATATCTCAATAATAACCCTGAATGTTAATGTCCTAAACTCATCAATCAAAAGATAGACTGGCAGATTGGATTAAAAAGAGAGACCCAACAATATGCTGCCTTCAAGAGACTCATCTCATAGAAAAACATGCCCACAGACTAAAGGTGAAAGGTTGGGAAAAAACATACCATGCACATGGACTGAGTAAAAAAGCAGGGGTTTCCATCCTCATTTCAGATAAAGCAGACTTCAAACCAAAGTTAGTCAGAAGGGATAAAGAAGGACATTTCATACTGCTTAAAGGAAGCATGAATCAACAGGACATAACAATCATAAATATTTATGCACCAAACAATGGTGCATCCACGTACATCAATCAGATCCTTCTCAATTTCAGGAATCAAATAGAACAAAACACAAAAATACTGGGAGACTTTAACACTCCTCTCTCACCGTTGGACAGATCTTCCAAAAAAAATTGAACAAAGAAAGTATAGGACTCAATGACACAATCGCTAATTTAAACTTAATGGACATATATAGAATATTCCATCCATCAAAAAGCGAATACACTTTCTTCTCAGCAGCTCATGGTTCCATCTCTAAAATAGACCATATGTTATGCCACAAAGCTACTCTTAACAAATACAAAAACATAGAGATACTACCTTGTATAATATCAGATAATAATGGAATAAAATTAGATATCAATGATAAAGTTAGAAACAGAAAGTACTCCAAGACCTGGAGATTAAATAATATGCTATTGAATGATACATGGATAACAGAAGACATTGGGGGGAAATTAAAAAATTCTTAGAGGTCAATGAGAACAAAGATACAACATATCGAAATCTCTGGGACACTATGAAAGCAGTGCTAAGAGGAAAATTCATTGCATGGAGTGCATTCAATAAAAGAATGAAATGTCAACAAATCAATGACCTCACATTACAGCTCAAAGCCCTTGAAAAAGAAGAACAGATCATCACCAAAAGTAGAAGAAGACAGGAAACAATCAAAATCTGAGCTGAAACCAATGAAATTGAAACAAAAGAAACAATTCAAAAATACACAAAACAAAAAGTTGGTTCTTTGAAAAAATAAACAAAATTGAAAAACCCTTAGCCACGCTAATGAAGAGAAGGAGAGAGAAACTCCAAATTACTAAAATTTGTGATGGAAATGGAAATATTACAACAGACACAATTGAAATACAAAACATAATAAGAAGCTACTTTGAAAATTTATACTCCAACAAAATAGAAAACCTGGAAGACATCAACAGGTTCCTATAGGCATATGAGCCACCCAAACTGAATCTGGAGGACATACACAACTTAAATAGATCCATTTCAAGCAATGAAATAGAGGAAGTCATTAAAAGCCTACCAACAAAGAAAAGTCCAGGACCAAATTGATTCACAGCCGAGTTCTACAAGACCTTCAAAGAAGAGCTCATTCCAATACTCCTCAAAGTATTTCACGAAATAGAGGAGGAAGGAACCCTTCCAAACTCATTCTATGATGCTAGTATCACCCTGATACCAAAACCAGAGAAGGACACATCAAGGAAAGAAAATTTCAGACCCATATCTCTAATGAACATAGATGCAAAAATTCTTAACAAAATTTTAGCGAATCGCATACAAAAGCATATTAAAAAAATAGTGCACCATGATCAAGTGTGTTTCATCCCAGGGATGCAAGCCTGGTTCAACATCCAGAAATCAATAAATGTAATTCACCACATCAACAGACTTAAAGTCAAGAACCACATGATTATTTCAATAGATGCAGAGAGAGCATTTGATAAAATACAGCACCCATTCATGCTCAAAACACTAGAAAAAATAGGGATAGTGGGGACATTCCTAAACATTGTAAAGGCTATCTATGCTAAGCCCACAGCTAACATCATTCCAAATGAAGAAAAACTGAAAGCATCCCCCCTGAGAAATGGAACAAGGCAGGGATGCCCTCTTTCACCACTACTATTCAACATTGTTCTTGAAACCCCTGCCAGAGCAATTAGACAGACCAAAGAAATTAGAGGAATACGAATAGGAGAAGAAGAGATCAAACTATCCCTATTTGCTGATGACATGATTCTATATTTAGAAGATCCCAAGAATTCCACCAGACAACTTCTGGAACTCATAAATGAACTCAGTAAAGTAGCAGGATATAAAATTAATGCTCATGAATCTAATGCATTTTTATTCATAAGTGATGCATCCTCTGAGAGAGAAATTAGGAAAACTACCCCATTCACATTAAGCTCAAATAAAATAAAATACTTGGGAATCAATCTAACAAAAGAAGTGAAAGACCTCTGCAATGAGAACTACAGAACAATAAAGAAAGAAGTTAAAGAGCATCTGAGAAGATGGAAAGATCTCCCATGTTTTTGGATAGGCAGAATTAATATTGTCAAAATGGCCATACTTCCAAAAATGCTGTACAAATTCAATGCAATTCCAATTACAATCCCAATGACAGACCTCATAGAAATAGAGCAAGCAATCATGAAATTCATTTGGAGGAATAATAGACACAGAATTGCTAAAACAATCCTCAGCAAGAAGAGCAAAGCAGGGGGTATCACAATACCAGACCTTCAACTATACTACAGAGCAATAGTAGCGAAAACAGCATGGTATTGGCACCAAAATAGACAGGTAGATCAATGGTACAGAATAGAGGACACAGA
>JAJEJO010045205.1:4391-41787 GCA_020662805.1 Glaucomys volans
TACCAGGGATTGAACCCAGGGACACAGCCACTGAGCCACATCTTCAGCTCTTTTTATATTTATTTAAGACAGGGATCTTGCTGAGTTGCTTAGGGCATCGCTAAGTAGCTGAGGCTGTCTGTGAACTCCCAATCCTCCTACCTCAGCCTCCAGAGCCACTGAGATTTATAGGCGGGCTCCACCTGCCCAGTTTAAGTAACTGACTCTTTAACAGCTCTGTAAGGGAGATTTTGTTTATTCACCTTTATCGGTAAACAAATTGAAACTTAGAGGTTAAGCAATTCACCCAAATGTTGTCCATCTAGAAAGTGATGAAGCCAAGATTTTGGCTCAGGTCTGTGTGATTCCTAATCCCAGTGGTATTGATGGGGGTGGGTGGTGGAATACTGAGGAGGTCAAAGCAACATGATTTTGTGGTAGCCTGGTAAAGGAAGGAGGAGTCTTGCCTGGGGTTGGGTAGTGTAGCTTCTGGCCTGAGTTGGCATGTGATGTTTTCCATCAGGATACAGGAGCAGAATTAGCAGAGTTCAAGGAGGTGATGATGAGCTCAGTTTGGACTGCAAGCTGTGGCACTTGTGTACCCTCCTGATGGAGCTGTTTTGTGAATATCTGAAAATGTGAGGTGAGAGAGTCAGAAGTTCAGGAATGGAGATAGGCAGCACAGGGTAGCAGTAGGATCCTTGGGAGGACAGGAATTGACCCCCAGGAAGTAAAACATCATTTGACAAGAGATTAAAGGGTGAGGTCAGAAGTCTTAGGAAACAGAAACAGTTAAGCAAGGTGAAGAGGCTTCAAGGCCCAGCACTGCTAGCAAACACATTTCAGCCTTGCCTGCCCTCAGTGGCCAAGCTCAGGACCTCAGTGGCCAAGCTCCCCTGGGAAGGAGCAGGCTCCATGTACTGGAGATGAAGAGGGTGTGGACAGCTAGTTGTGTGTCTGAATCATTCCCTTCTCATCCTTGGCCCCTGACCAGCCTCCTCCTCAGATCAGTATGATGTAAGACCAGACTGACCCGAAGGTGCAAGGCTGACCGGCACACTTCCCTTTGGGATGAGGTCCAGAGGGAAACCTTCCTGGCCTTGGTCCCGAAGCTAGGGCCCTACATAGAGAGGTGAATTGAGGCTGACTGAACTTGGTGGGGCTCACATGGGAAGGCCAGATAACCTTCTGGCAATGGGTTTGTGAGGGGGACTGAAAGCCCTTTTTTCTTCTCCAATATGTTGTTATTCCTGTGGGACTTGAAGAAGAGGGAGGCAAAGGTATGAGAGGGCAAATCTGGAAGTAAGGTTGGCATATATTCCCAAGAATATGGTAGCTTGTTTTGGAAAAATCCTTTTGGCTGGAAAGGGCATGTCATGTCTGTTCCTCAGTGTGGATTTGTCACTTCACTGATGGTGTTGGAGAGGCTCTGGAGAGGGGAGTGGACAGCAGAGTTAGACTGTCCCCAGCTATTCCTGACTCCCTTTAGTTACTTGGTGTGGAGAGATAAAGGGGCAAATGGAGGCCAGAGGGGTGTAGATGTGGGTGATCCCTGTTCCCTGATTCCCAGAGGTGGTTTAGATCCTGTAGGTGTCACAAGATGGTGCTGGGAGATACAATTTCTTGAGGGATGAGACAGGGAGAAAACAAGAAGGAGGAATGGATTGGATCAGAACTTTTATCCAACTAGGGCAAGAAGGGGTAGACATGGCATTTTCAGCTTTCCTTATTTCATAGCCTGGCAACTTTGGGTTCTGCAGCTGAAGCTGTTCCCAAGACTAATTTCTGCCATGGCTGTGGTAAGATACCAAGGAGCTTCTGTATAGAATAAAACCATGTGTTCTGGACCCCCTGCCTGGCAGAGTATTGCCCCTACCCCATCAAGCTTTAAGATGTAGAAGAGGTTGTATGAGGAGTGAGCCTCATGGGAACTTACCCAGTGCCCTCCTTGGAATCTCTTTCCTCAGCCTTGAAGCTGAGTGGAGAAGAGGGTGTCTCAGCATTTCTTTTTCCTCTGCCCCAACCCTAGGAGGAGTGAAGGTATCCTGAGCTCAGCCCTAAACACCTGGTAGGAAAGAGTCAGTGGATGCTTCAGATGCCATTAGAATGAGAGGGTGTGTGTGTTAGCACCTTGGGACCCTGGGGGCTAGAGGGAGAGAAGGAGCTTCTGTGGAGGGACTTCCTGTGTGGCTGGCCATGGCCTTACCCCAGGGATGGGTGAGGCACCCCTGCGTGGGCACGTGTTGGAGCAGTTCTTCCAGTGCTGCTGGAGTCACTCCCAAGTCAGAGCAGAGCCCCAGTATGAAGGCCTGCCCTGTACTCCCAGGTGCAGAGGGGAGGGTGAGGTCAAGGCCAGTAGAGATGAGGCAGGCCAGGGTAGGTGGGTTGCTGTCTCCCTCCAGTGTAGGAGGGGTGGCTTGTGTGATTGAGTGAGGAGTGGGTTGGTGAGATGCCTGAATGGAGCTATACAAGTTAAGCAGTTAGGCTCCTGGCATTCTTAGCGCATAGTAGAGGTGGAGGTATAGGTTTCAGGCCTCAGGATGTCTAAAAAGAGGGGTCTCCAGTTTAGTTGCATTGGAGCTTCTCTTTTGTGGCTTCTTAGATTTGGACCCTCCTTATCATGGAATATGGAGGTGCTTGTATCCCTGAGGACCTAATTGTTCTGAATTCCTAGAGGTAGGTCAAGGACTGAGAAGAGCTGTGGTTCTCTGATCAGTAATGGGTGGGGCCTCTGTCCTGACTCTCTTGAGGGTCATGGCTGACAAAGCTAGCTTGCTGTTTTATTGGCTGGGGTGGGGATGGAGGGGAGCTGTGCTGCAGAGTCAAATGGAGGCTGGGGACAGGATTGGGGGAGGGGACAGAGGCAGGCCCTGCAGGAGGGGCTACAGCCACCCTTCCCAGACCTGAAGCTGTAAGGTACAGGGGTGGTGGACTGGAGCCATTTCCCAGCTGAGGCACTTTAGCAATCTCTGCCCTCCTGGAGGATGCTTGAGGCCCATCCCCCGCCCCCCGGGACGCAGGGCAGTGACGCTGCTGGTGCTGCTGGAGGGGGGGTGGCTGCAGGCGGCTGCTGCTTCCCTCCCTGGCCTAACGCTGGGAATTTGGGCTTCATGGAGGAAAGATCCACATACCAGCGCCTGGCTGGGAGTGAAGAGAGACAGCAGGTAATGGGAACAGCTAGGTAATAGCCACGTACCTGAGGCCCAGGTCGCATCATAATCGTGGAGCAGAGGCCCAACCCTGCACTCTGCAGCAGCGTCCCAGGAGTAAAGAGTGTCTGTGCTCCTGGGCCTGGGACAGATCCAGGGGCCCAGGAGACTGGGTAAAGAATGGTGTGTGTGTTTGTGTGTGTGTGTGTGTGTGTGTGTGTGTGTAGGGGGCAGTGGTTGAAACAGGGGTGGTGTTGGGAGTGAATTGCTGATGCTAGCATTTGCCCTGGTGTGCATAGGTCCCCTGGGACTCAAGCTCTTTTTGGGCTTTCTACAATGCCCCCTAGGAGCTTAGGAAGCACTGCTGGGATTCAAGTTCAGTCTTCTATGGGAACTATATCTATGTGTCCTGGCATTCCTATTTACAGCCTATTTAGTGTGTGTATCAAGCTAAATGTCCCTCCAGTTTGGAAAATGTGGTCACTGAGTTTATGGGGCTTTCTCCCTTCCCTTTGGGATCAAGCACTTTTTCTTTTAGCCAGCAGGGGGCAGTAGCTGACAGGAGAAAGGGAATTATGTTGGGGAGTTTTGAGGCAGAAAGGTTGGGGCTGTTTCCCCTGGCTACAAGTTAGGTGTTCAGGAATGGACCTGGTTCTGACCCCCAATATACATTGCTTCTCTTCACAGACTCCCACAGCTGTATTTTTGGGGAAGCTGCTAGAACTTGTTCTTACTATACACACCCAGGGGAAAGGGTCAAACCAGGTGTGGTGGCCCATGCCTGTAATCCCAGCTACTCTGGGAGGCTGAGGCAGGAGGATTATAAATTAGAGGCCAACCTCAGTAATTTAGCAAGACTGTGCCCTAAAATAAATAGGTAGACAGACTAGGGATGTAGTTCCCCTGGGTTCAATCCCTAGTACCAGAAAAATAAAATCAGGGAAGGGTCAGGTGTAGGGTTCTGGAGGATTTGGTGCACATCTTTCTGGGATGACTAGAGTTTTTAATCTGGCTGTTCTGATCCAGCAGCACCATCTTGCAATAGAGGGAATCTGTTTTGGTTGTCTCTAAACCCTAGGTCACTGGTTCTACTTCAGGGTGGTGCCTGATGGATGGTAGGCTGGTAGGCTTCTGCAATTTGAGGGTGTGATTTGCCAGCTTGTGGTCAAAAGTACTTGTCCATGTAACTTCAGCCTGACCTTTCTTGTCCATTAGCTCTCTGACCTGTTATTCACTTGGATTGGGGAGGGAAGGCTGTACCTGGCTGTCCATAGCTTTGTGTGGTAGATAATAGGGAGAGGGTAAGAAGGACTGATTGTTGCCCACCCCCAGCAGAACAGGAAATGACTGTCCCTGCAGACACCCCTAAGAATGTCAAGTCCTGTAAGAGGCCTTTGAAAGAGAGCTGGGATGCTGAATCCCCAAAACTCCCTTAACCCCAGCTGCCTTACCCTGCCAGCCAGCTGGGGTTTCCTGAGCTGATGACCAGCTGAATAAGGACAAGAGATCAGTGTGCAAGAAACAGGGACTCCTCAGGCACGGCCAGTGGGGCTGGGGAGCAGGAAAGGACCTCTTGCAGCTGACAGGTGTGTCTTGGGGCCGTAGCGAGGGGGATGTAAGAGCAGCTGGCGCCCTTTGAGAAGAGGCAGAGGGAGCATTTGTCAGCTCTAGGAACATGGAGGGCCTATGGGGACTTGATAGAGTGTCTCCAGTTCTCTTAAGCTGTGTCTGTTGTCTGTGTGGGGTGCTATACGGGAGGCATCCTGTAGCCTGGGATCCTATAGCTTTGGTACAGGCATCCCAGCAGAGGTCTTGGAGCGTATTTGTTTGAGACCTTTGCCAACTGGTCTAGGGAGAAGGCACCCAGCATTTTGTAGGCAGACAAGGCAGTCCTAGGGTTGGGGGTGGAGATCCTCACACTCCCCCCCACCCTTGCTCTTGGCTGGACTGCCCCACTCTGGCAAGTTGTCAGCCTCCTATTTCCGTCGGGCACCAGGGTAACAAGGCGACATTAGGGTCTGAGCCAGGAGACTCCCAGCCAAGACTGGGACTTGGGGATGGGGGAGGGTCTCTGAAGGATCTTTTTGCAGGGTCACGGAAAGATTCTGGGGTCCGTGCCGCCAATTCAGGTTATATTCTAGTCCCCACAGTCCTAGATAAGCCCATATGGGGACCTGCAAACCCCTTGTCCATAAATGCTATTTGAGTCACACATCTCCCCCACTGTGAAATCCCAGGACTTGTCTGCAACTGTGAGGGCAGCAGTGGAAGGCAGAGACAGGGGCCTTGTGTATGGGGAGGCAGGGGGGCCAGTGCGGGTGGCTGGGAGGAAGAGTTCCCCCCATTCCTGCCGTCCTCTTGGCAGTGATTCAGAAAGGTCCTTTTTCAGCCAGTGTCAGAACTGCTCAGCTGCAGAGAGGGAGGAGGGAAGGCGGGCAGACAGGCAGCAGTCGGGTGGGGGAGCCAGGGAGTAGGGCTGGAGCTGTGGCCACTGCACTGGAGAGAAGACAGAAACAGGACAGAGGATCCAGGCTGCAGCCAGTCGTGGAAATCCAGTGGAGCTTGTAGCAAAGCAGAGGGAGCTACCCCGTTCTTCTGCCCAATTTCCCACTCCTATCCGCCGTGTGAGATTTGGGGGACTTGGAACAGATCTCTCGCCACCTTCCCTCTGGGCAGAGCATAAAACGAGCGGAGGTCCTTGTTCGCCCACTTCTCAGGCCACAGCCCCATTGATCTGATCAGAGTTCAGTTCTGTGGAGATGCCGGCAGCTCGTCGGTTCCCTGGCCTAGAGCTCTCCTTCCCTTTCCTGGCCAGACTGCGGCGGCGACTGTACACAGTGAGTGGGGGGCTATGGTTGGACTGACTGGGACAGGGTCAGCTCCTTAGCAGCGGCTCTTAACTGAGGGGCATGGTAGGACTGGGGATGGCTGCAGAACACCTTCTGTGAGGCTTGACTCAGGCGGTCTGGGCTGAGTGACCTTTCCTTTCCAGCTGCTACATTCATTCTGATTGGTGTGTGTGAGAAGAGTACGTGCAGGAACCAGCTATCGTGTGTGCCTGCCTGTCAGCCGTGGAGCTGCACATATCAGACAGGTGTGCAGAATCTGCACTATGCTGGGAGTCAGATACATGCAGAATTGGACTGTCTGAGCTGGGAGAAACTGCAGCAATACTCTGCTTCAACAGACAGAGAAATGGGCTGGAGGTGGAGATAGGAGAGGGAGGCAACCTGTCCAGGGTCACCCTGGGCTTAGTAGTAGAGACAGGACTGGGACCCTGACCCCTTTCTCCTAGCTGGGATCCCAGTGTTCTTCCCAGTCTTCCCACATACCCCCTACGCAGCCATCCTGTTCCTTGGAGAAGGGTGGGGAGTGTCTGCGGGACACTCCCCAGCTGAGCAGAGCAATTTTTTAGCTGGTGTTGTAGGGAAGGGGTACAGATCAGACTGTGCTTTCTAAGTAGCTTCAGGATGGGGCCTCTGGGTTTTCCCCAGCCCTGACCACCCAGGACATGACTTTGATTTGCTTTTGAGAGCCCAGATGATTTAGGAATGGGGGAGCCTGGAGCCCTGGAACTTTGTTGGGGAAAAGAAGAACAGGGGACCTACAGACTGCTTGCCCTGGTGGGGCAAACATCTTGAGGCTGAGCTGTGTAGCCAGTGGGATTACTTTGCTCCAGGGGAAAGGCAGTGATGGTGGAAATGCTGGCTGGCGCTGCCTGGGCTGGCTACAGGGAGACTGGCCCAGGCCAGTGGTTTTCACAGTACACCTTTGGACTTTATTCTGGGAAGCACTGATGCCCATTCACTTAAGTTTCAAACCCCCATTTTTGCAAGTGGATGTTTTTGTTGAGGCTAACAAGTTAATACGGCTAAAAGTTTAGAACTGGCATATAGTAAGTAGAGTTTTGAAGTGTTGGATTTTTAAAAAAAATTAGTACTCTTTTTTTTTTTTTTGTGGTGCTGGGAATTGAACCCAGGGCCTTGTGCTTGCGAGGCAGGAACTCTACCAGCTGAGCTATATTCCCAGCCCAGTACTCTTCTTAAATGCAATTATAGAAATGTAACCAGTTCACTGCGTGTAGAGTCAAATAATCATAATGCCAACTATAGTATTTAGGAGAAATAAAATGAAAGTTGACAATATTTTATGTATTCTTAATGTGTCTGTACACTGAATAGCATAGGAAGTTGTCAGATTCTAAGACCTTAGGTATAAGCACTGTGAAGATAATATCTACAAGTGCTGACAGAGAGGGAAATTTTGAAATAAGGGTGGATTGCCTTCACTGATATTTTTCCAAATAGTGAACTTTTATTATGTTCCGAATAAAGCAAAGTTCAATTTTTCTTTAGTTTACATAGTAGTTTCATTCAAGGAAAACTATGCATATTGAAACTATGAAAGTTTTTTCTTACACATATGTAAAATGGAATTAGTTTAGGTGTGTAGGATTATGAATGTTTTCCACCTGCATGAATTAAGTGTGTGGGATTTGGGATATTGTTTATGACTGTCCTGTGTACTGCAGGATAACTCATGTTTTTATCCTCCAGACACCCACTAAATGTCACAGTGCCCTCCATCCAACATTGTAACAACCAAAAATGTCCCCTAGAGGGATGTGCTTCCCTATGACAGTCATCCAAATAAAGGGTTACAGCTTTAAGTTTGGAAACCACCAGGCTAGCCCAGCTGCCTGGCTCAGTCGCCTTGGTGGAAGAGCCAGAGTTTGAACTGAGGGCTTCTCATTCCCATTTGTCACTCTTTGTATTGCTCTAAGCTGCCTGGGAAAGTCTGAGCTCTTGGCACTGAGTTGGCAGGACCACTGGGAACTGTGGGGGCAGGAGGCTCATGCTGGGCCTGGGCTGTGAGTGCCTGTTTCTCTTGGTGCATCTTATTGTGCTGAGAGCTGGGGATGAGGCCACCTCTAGATTGTGGAGGGAGGATTGTTTGGCCCCCAGCCGGACAGCTGGCCTTTTCCCTCTGCCTGTATTCCTCATTGAAAATGCAGCAGTGGTCAGGGGCTGGTGGGCTGAGCTGTCTTTCTTGGACAGGGATGGGCTTTGGTGTCTGGTAGGTCAGCCTGCTTAGTTTTGAAGGTGCCACTGGTCTTTTTCTCTGGGCCTGAGTATAGGTCAGAGGTCACTTGCTGGTATTCATTGGCTGATTGTGGCCTGCAGATGTTTTGTTTTGCCAGCACTGTGTGTGTATGTGTGTTTTTCAGACTTGAACTAGTTGACATCATTTAAAAGTCAGGAGAAAGATAAAGTGTGACAAGAAATTGAGAAACAGAACAGTGTGGGTAATGTGTGAATATTTGTGTGAGGGGAAAACAATCTCAAAGGGCACATAAAAGGCATTATTGGCATTTGGCCTTGAGAATGGGGAGATAGGTGACTGCAGTAGGGGAGGGAATAATAAGACTCCTGTGTGCTTTTGATTATTTTGCCATGTGTACATATTACCTTTTCAAAAAAATGGCAAGATTTTACATAAATTTAGGTGTCAGATACTGAATAAATGGAAAACTTATGACAATACTGGTCCACAGTCTCTTCTGAAAACCATTGATATCTGAAGGCCACTCAGATCCCCACCCTTCCCACTTGTCTTACATTTGGGGCCCTGCAGGCACCTGAGTGGTGGCCTATGAATTGGCCTTAGGTTGATGGGAAAGTCTCTGGTGATGTCAGGCATTGGGAGGAAATTCATGTAGATCTTTCTGTGAGGTAAATCTAAATCTAATCTAAGGAGCTAATAATCAGATTTAATCAATTCTACAATATGTACATATATTGAAACGTCATATTTTATCCCATTAATATATACAATTATTCATACATTCAAAATAAAATGAAGTTTTAAAAAAATAATTCAAATCATAGACTGCATGGTAATAAAAATGCATACTTAATAGCTTGACTGAAAATATTAAATGAGTTAATATGTATAAAATACTTTGGTACATGGTTAGTATCACCAAACATTGCATATTATTTCCAAAAGATATATAGGTATGACTAATAGAATATGCCTCTGTAATTTGAAATCACAATGATGCAGGAATCTATCCATGAGGTAGTTGGTCAGTGGTTATAGCCAGTAATCCAGTGTTATAGCTGATCTATCTAT
The DNA here is from genome assembly GCA_020662805.1 of Glaucomys volans. Classification (NCBI taxonomy): domain Eukaryota; kingdom Metazoa; phylum Chordata; class Mammalia; order Rodentia; family Sciuridae; genus Glaucomys; species Glaucomys volans. The sequence goes on from JAJEJO010045205.1 coordinate 13,655, forward strand.
TGTCAAATTGAGATAATTTTGAATTTGCAAAGAACTGAATTATCATATTCAGATTTATATTTCCTTACATTTTAAATACTGTTCATGAATTCATTTCTTAATCCCCAAAGTATTTGAAGACAGAATTCATGTATTGTTACTCATTCAGATCAACTGATGTACCTTCCAACTGGTAGATACTCATGAATGATTGATACAGATTTTTAATTCTCAGTAGGAAGAACACATATTTTGTGATTAAGACTTTGACTTTTGACCTCTCTAGGGTCAGGGCTGTATCTCAGCTGCCCCAGTTCTATCCTTGTTGCCGGCAGAAATAGGGACACGTGGGTGTAGCTGTTTTGGGGAGTAAGCAAGTGGTCTCAGTTGTAGGCAGCTATATAGTAAGATATCCCCCTTCTACCTTGCTGCATCCATTGGTCCCTGAGCCATTTTTCCCTTCTCCACAGAGGCTGGGGAGCAGCAGCATGCAGCCGGAGGAGGGCACAGGTTGGTTGCTGGAGCTGCTGTCTGAGGTGCAGCTACAGCAGTACTTCCTACGGCTCAGGGATGACCTCAATGTTACCCGCCTGTCCCACTTTGAATATGTTAAGAATGAGGACCTGGAGAAGATTGGAATGGGCCGGCCTGGTAGGTGGGACATTTGCCTTCCTTCCTTTTCCCTTTTGACCATTAACCTTCTCTGTCTCTTGTTGGTACTGGGGATTGAACCCAGGGGCACTTTATCACTAAGTTACCTCCCCAAACCTTTTTCTTTTTTCTTTGAGACAGGATCTTGCTAAGGTGCAGAGACTGGCCTTGAACTCAAGCTCCTTCTTTCTCTCCCAAGTAGTACTTCCTCTGTCCTTAGGATGGCTGAGCACATGTTAAAATCCCTTTCTCATGATTCCATGGGGTGACAGTTGAGGACTCTTGTTTGCCTGTCCTAAAGACCCTGAGGTGGAGCAGGAGGGGCATCAGTAGATGCTGCACACAGGATTCACTGGAACAGTTTACAGTTGTAAAGGCGAATCAGTTTGAGGAGAATGGAGTCTTGAAGCTCTGCTACTCAAGAGTACCCCTTTTTGTTTGATCAAACATTTGTAGGATGTATTTCCTCATCTTACCCATTTATTTATTTATTTATTTATAGATGGACACAATACCTTTATTTTATTATTTCTATGTGGTGCTGAGGATCGAACCCAGTGCCTCACGCATGCTAGGCAAGCGCTCTACCACTGAGCTACAATCACAGTCCCTCACCCTTTTAAAAGCATAGATTTGAGACTGTACTGTTTACCATTCTGAACACTAGTGGGGTCAGTGCCCAGATATCTAAAGAGAGAAGAGAAGACAGAAACTTCAGATGGTTTGCTGTGTCTCTTTCCCTCTAATTTGAACTCATTTCTATCTATCCTAAAAGGAATGGTTGTAGCATCTACAAGTCATGGCATTCTTCAGAGAACATTAAAAACTATCAGTGCATTCAACTTAAAGTAGCTTGGGTAATAATATGCTAAATTAGATACCAATTTACACTACTTTTGCCTGGATAGTTGGTTTCTTGCGGGGAGCCATCCATATCTAGGAGAATCAGATGTGGTTGAGCCATGGGACATGGAGGCCTGACTCCCAGATAGTAGCAGCCTTAAGAGACTGTTCCAGATAGCCAGGTGGTAGGTGACCCTGTGTAGGAGTGGTTTACTGACTAGGGATATGCTAATTTCCCTGAGCAAATGGCTCCCCTGACTTCACCCCATCCTGTTCATCACAGAAGAAGCCCCTCCTGGTCTGGGCCCCCTTTACCTGTGTGCCTGTAAAATAAAGGAGAGGTAAGGTACTCCATCTTGTTAGAGGCCAGATCTGGTATGGCCTGATCCGTCACACCCCCTCCCATTTGAAGAGTATTGGCTCTTGTGTATTTATTGATCAGATAAGTTTATGGGTAATTAATTGATTTATTGCCGGCATGCAGTCCTCTGACAGTTAACCCTTCCCTCATCCATATGGGTTGTGGCTAAAACCCCACAATTTCTGATACCAGTAACATGAAATTTTATGAGAAGGAAACTAAAAATTGAGAAAATATAATTCATTACCTTGATTTTTCTTGAGTTGAAAAGACTGCTAGTATTCAATTTTGGTGGTTAAATTCCTTCATCTACTTTGAGAACCACTGCCTAGAAGTGGAATTCAATGATCATCTGGTTAATGGAAGCTCCTTATTGAGAGATTTATTTAGTTAGTATCATCGTGGTGGGCCTACCCCAGGAGGACTGAGGAAGCCTGTGAGGTGGGCAGCAGCCTCTCCAGGGAATGAGCGCCATCTAATAGTACCTGATCTCATTCCTTTCTTGCAGGCCAACGACGGCTGTGGGAGGCTGTGAAGAGGAGGAAAGCCATGTGCAAACGCAAGTCTTGGATGAGCAAGGTGGGTGAGTGAAGAGTGGGGCCTGAGGGCAGTCTCAAGAGCCTCACTCTGCTGCCAGTCCTAGAAACCTTCCCCCATTCCCCAGGCAGGTATAATCTCGTTCTGTTCCCCTGTACTTTGTACAGACCTCCCTCCTCCAGGGTCTTATCAGGCGGGGCACTTGTGGAGCTGCCCAACTAAGTGTCTGTCTCTGGCGGAGACGGACATGTGAGCAGCCTGTGTGCAGCAAGGGCTTCACAGCCACTCTTGGAGTGTGTTGACAGTGCATCTCCGCTTGAGCCTCGTTCTGAGTGTTGTGGCCAGTGGCCTGTCTTGGTGTGTGGGGTGGTAGGGACTGTCTGGACATCTTGCCTTGTTTCCTCCTGCCCACCCTCTATGGTGTCTTCGTGTCTGTGGTCATCTGACCCTGCTGATAGCTTCCTTCCCCTTGGTCTCCCCGACTACTTTGTCCTAATTTGGGTCTGTGGTATAATCAGTCCCAGGTCTGACTCAGTGGAGCTTTGCCCATTGTCTGGAAGACAATGAGAGAGGAAATGAGCCAGCTGGGGCCTCCCTCCCCACTCCCCAGGGCTGGTGTGGAGTGGGGGATGGGCAAGGCAGAACAGCTGGACTGGGCTTGGGCTGTAGAGATTTCCTGACTGCAAAAGGACTGTCTCTTGGGATCCTGTGGCCTTTTCTGGGGACATAGTTTTGGGCCCTGGTCCAGGTTTTAGGGAAGGATGAGTGTGTTGGGACTAGTAAAGGCAGGAGAGAGGAGCTGTGTGTGTACCAGGATTCAGGGATTTGGGGTCTCCCACCAGCTCACAGTAGGTCCCTGGAAGGTCAGTTACCCTCTTCAGACTTTAGTTGTGTCTTCAGCAACAATACTAACCCCATTGCCCAACTCACCTTGCAGGACTGTGGGGAGCCTAGGCTCCTCCTGGAGTTAATGATCATGAAGGGCCTTGTAAGATAAACATTGCTTGCAAACATAAGGAAGTCCAGTTACTGGGCAGAAGGATGGAGTGAGGCCAAAAGACACCCTCAGATTTGAGACACCTCCTAGCACATATAGATAAGGCTCCATCAACTTTTAAGTGGGATAGAAAGAATCTGCAGCCTGAAGCCAGACTCTGGTACCACAGTGAATGTGGCCAGTCAGACTGACTTGGCCAACTCTGCGGCTTACAGCCTTTTTCCTCCTGTCCCCTGACCTTTGGCCCCTTTCCTCTCCAAGCTAGACCTCAGTGTCCCCTCCAGTCTTCATTCTTTCTCAGCTTTTAGTTCTAGGCACTCTTCCAGAAACCCAGCTGTCTTCTCAGGCTCTTCCCAGTAACACACATACACATACTCATATTCTCTCTCTCCCTTTCCCTCTCCCTCTCCTTCTCCCTCTCCCTCTCCTTCTCCCTCTCCCTCTCCCTCTCCCTCTCCTTCTCCCTCTACTCTCCGTCTTCCTCTCCCTCTCCCTCTCCCTCTCTCCCCCTCTCTCCCCCTCTCTCTCCCTCTCTCTCCCAATATCTCCCTTTCTCTCCCTTTCTCTCTCCCTCTCTCTCCTCCCTCTCCCTCCCTCCCTGCTTCAACCTTGCACTAAAATTATCTTCTCCCCTGGGCAGTATGAAGGGCAGCCGACTCCCTAGGGAGGGTGGAGACAGACAGCGCCAAATGGTCAACCCAGAGTAGGGGCCAGGGCTAAAAATGGACAGAGAGGTGTTTGTGGAGGGCCCCTCAGGCTCCTGCCCCATCTTTGAGGGTTAAAAGCTGGAGTCTGTGCTTGGGTAGGGAGTGTAGGAAGGGAGGGGTGGAGCAGGAGGAGGGCAGGGAGGAGACTTAGATTTGGGAGACAAAGTGTCCCTGGCTTTGGGCTCTCTTGGTACCCACATCTGGGTGTGGGGCCATCATAACCACAGGCTGCATGCCTGGTTTTTGTTTTAGACATTCACCATGAGGCCAACCTGCTGCAGGTTCCCTGTTGGTGTGATATGGAGGGAGTATGGACTTCCAGCCAGTCTGTCCTCTGGCAGTGTGGCTCAGCCTCTTTGAGGTTGAGCTGAGGGCTAGCAGGAAGACCTTAGAGGGGTGGAATCATGTGACTGGCTCTGGGGTCCTGGGTTCCATCTGGCCCCTGGCTGCCTTCAAACAGGTATTCAGTGGAAAGCGACTGGAGGCTGAATTTCCCCCTCATCACTCTCAGAGCACCTTCCGGAAGCCCTCGCCCACCCCAGGGGGCCCAGTGGGCGAGGGGCCCCTGCAGAGCCTCACCTGCCTCATTGGGGAAAAGGACCTGCGCCTCCTTGAGAAGCTGGGAGATGGCTCCTTTGGCGTGGTGCGCAGGGGCGAGTGGGATGCCCCTGCAGGGAAGACGGTGAGCTCCACGTCCTGTGGGTGGTGTCAGAGGGTTGGGGCCCCTGACGTTAGTAGAGGCTCCTTTGCCCTTCTCCTGGGATATGAATGCAACTGGGGACAGGTCATAAAGTGGCTTATTCTGGAGTCCATGCTCAGGGTTAAGTAAGCACATTTGTTTCATTTTTTAATTATAAAAATAATTTACTTACTGTAAAAGTTTGGTGACAATTCTAAAGTTTTTTAAAAAATTGCCTGTAATCCCACTACTCAGGAGAAGCAGAGTTAGTATTTCTGCCTTTTATCCTCCCTCAGATATTTTGTTGAATGTAGTTGATTTTTACTGTTTTTTTGTTTTGTTTTGTTTGTTTGTTTGTTTTCCTTTCATCGGTATTGGGTATTGAACCCAGGGTGGTTCTACCACTACTGATTTATGTTCCCAGCCCTTTATATTTTGAGACGGGTTCTTGCTAAGTTGCCTAGGCTGGCCTCAAACTTGGGATCCTCCTGCCTCAGAGTCCAAAGTCACTAGGATTATAGGCGGGTGCCACCACACTGGGCACTAGTTAAATTAAATTAATTAATTATTTATGCATACATACATACCAGGGATTGAACCCAGGGGTGCTTAACCACTGAGTCATATCCCTAGCCCTTTTTTATATTTTATTTTGAGACAGGGTCTCATTGAATTGCTTAGGGCTTCAATGAGTTGCTTAGGGCCTCACTAAGGTGCTGAGGCTGGCTTTGAACTTACAGTCCTCCTGCCTCAACCTCCCAAGGAACTGGGATTACAGTCGTGCGTCACCTTGTCCAGCCTCTAGTTAAATTTTAGATACAAATTTTGGATATAATTTTTTAGATCTTATCCTTTTTCCTTGGTGTTATATTTTAAAAGTTTTCCCTCTGGGGGATAACCGCCCTAAGGCATACAATTAAGGGAGTTTTTACCTATGAATAGAATCTGAGCAATGATCAGATGGTGTGTGAGCAATTGTCAGTACCCCAGAAGACTCTGAGGCCCCTGCCACTTAGTATCTCCTTCCTCCAAGGGAGGATAGTTCCCACTTCCAGCACCGTAAGTTAGTCTTTGGAATTGTATGAAAGCATTTTTCTTTCATACCATAGACATTTCTAATAGTCTAATAGTCTATCTCATTATAACATGTTAGTATTCTGTCACCATAATGGTCATCTCTTACCTTATGGTTGCTGTTTAACTTGGGAATCTTCTTGAAGGGGAATCTCATCTAATGGCCCCCAGGGGTCAGCCACTAGTCTTTGTCTTTCCAGGTTTCTGACAGAATATGTAAGTCCGGGCACTAGTGACATGTGCACTAGTGACATGCACATCCACCCAGGCGGGTAGATCTGAGGCTGGGATCTTCCAGCCAAGTTGGAGGGAAAAATAGGTTATCTCAGTGTTGGGGGCCAGGCAGGTCCTGACTCCCTGCAAATCCTATTTTGGTCAGGTGAGTGTGGCTGTAAAGTGCCTGAAGCCAGATGTGCTCAGCCAGCCAGAGGCCATGGATGACTTCATCCGGGAGGTCAATGCCATGCATTCACTTGACCACCGAAACCTCATTCGCCTCTATGGTGTGGTGCTTACACCGCCCATGAAGATGGTGAGTTTTATGGCAGTGGGGGAGTGAGGACAGGAAGCTGCCTATAGATTCTGGTCCTCCAGGTGTGCCACTCCTCTTGCCTGTGCTGACACAGGACAGAGGCTTCCCAGATTCCCCTGATGTGACAAAGGGGCTCATAGAGGCCCAGCCCAGTGCTGGTTATATCATCTCTAGATTTTGCTATTGCCCATTGGCAGAGTTATACCCATGGGAGGGGCTGACCTTGAGTTAATTTTTGGAATTTCTAGCCTGAACCTCTTTGGGCTGCTTCTTTCTCTCTGAGCCTGAATTTCCCACATTTCCTGGAAGGAGAGGCCTGAGAAGCTGTAGGACTTGTGGAGGTTCCTAGAGAAGAGGTGCTTTAGTTAGCTTTTTTGCTGCTGTGACTAAAAGACCTGACCAGAACAATTAGAGGAGGCAGTTTATTTAGGGCCTCACAGTTTCAGAGGTGTCAGTCTGTAGACAGCTGGCTCCATTCCTCTGGGCTTGAGGTGAGTCTGAACATCAGGGCAGAAGGGTATGGTGGAGGGAAGTGGCTCAAGATATCACACCAGGAATGAGAGAGAGAGAGAGAGAGAGAGAGAGAGAGAGAGAGAGGAAGCGCTCTGATCAACAAGGACAAAATATGTACCTCAAAGGCACACCCCCAGTAACCCACCTCATCTAGCCACATCTTACTTTGCTTCTACTTACTATTCAGATAATCCCATCAGGAGATTAATTCACTCATTGGGTTAAGGCTCTCATGACCCAGGCATTTCACCTCTAAACCTTCCTGCATTGTCTTACACATGAGCTTTTGTGGGGACACATATCAAAACCATAACAGGTTAAGAAGAAACATTGAGTAGTCTATGGCAGGCCTTCAGGAGAGACACTGGGAGCTGGCATGGGCTGTTCAGAGAGAGGCGGAACTCATCCAGATTTATTCCTCCTGTGTTCTTTGTGGCCTCAGGTGACAGAGCTGGCACCTCTGGGATCCCTGTTGGACAGACTACGTAAGCATCAGGGTCACTTCCTCCTGGGGACTCTGAGCCGCTATGCTGTGCAGGTGGCTGAAGGCATGGGCTACCTGGAGTCCAAGCGCTTTATTCACCGTGACCTGGCTGCCCGAAATCTGCTATTGGCTACCCGTGACTTGGTCAAGATTGGGGACTTTGGACTGATGCGAGCACTACCCCAGAATGATGACCACTATGTCATGCAGGAACATCGCAAGGTGCCCTTTGCCTGGTGAGGGGCAGGTGCTGCTGGCTCAGAGGGTGTGGACCCACGCTGGTCCCAACAGACCCAAACCTAAAGCTTTTGCAGCCCTTGGCTCTGCCTGGGCCTGCCCTTGTCTGTTCTGGGCCTGGATTGTCCTTGTGCACCCATCCTTTCCTACTTCTATCCATGAATTCTTAAGGGGAGTACTGGAAGGCACAGGAATAAATGCTGTGGGCCCAAGGCAGTGCTACTCAGTGGAGTATTAAAAGACTTCCTAGAGAACTCAGGTCCTAAGATATTAGAAGGGTAACCAGGCAAGACAGGTTGGTATGTGTGTTTTAGATAGAGCTATTGACTGTCAGGGCCAGGCTGAACTGGGCCTCATAGGCTGCTCACCTGTGTACTGTGGTGGTGCCTGGCCCTGACCTCTTTGTGGGCCTACCCTGTTTTGAGATCATTGTGGTCCCTGGTGCCAGAGGCACCCAAAGAATAGTCTTTGGGATTGGAGGAATTTAGAGCTGTGGGTGTGGGCAACCTTTATAATTCAGGACGTATGCTCACCCTAGTTGATAACTGACTCTGTAACCATGGGTGACCTTATATTCTGGATTATGTTGAGTAATTAATAGCACCCTCTCTTGTGTTCAAACATCCTGATTTGGGTGATAAATTATGAGGTCACCTTTTTTTTTTTTTTTTTTTGGTTTACCACCCTTTTAAACAACCCTGTGGAGGGCACAGCTTATTATTCCCATTTCACAGAATAGAAAAATGAGGCTTAGGGATCTTGAGTAATTCTCCTGGAGTTCCATCCTGAGAGAGTCCCATGAGAGATCTTTATTCCTTCCAAGGTGCATGTTCCTCATTCTGTACCTCAGTACACCCTGGAAGACCCCTTTACTAACTTCACCATAGTGCTGTCTCTCTCCCATACCTAGGAGAGAGTCCGGGTTAAGTGTGGGTATACTTGGGTAAAACCAGTATAACTTTTTGCACCCATTTTGTTTCTTCCCCAGGCTTTATATAAATTTCCCATCCATACCTTTATGCTGAAATGGTTTCAAATTCCATGTTCTTCCACAAAGCTAGAAATTGTCATCTTCCTACCAGATAGAAAATAACCTGAGACCTTATCAGCCCTTCCTGTCCTGGAGCTTTCTAACCTCCCATCCCAGGCTTTATGTGAATAAGAGACCTGAGCATAGGTGATTTTTTCCAAGGCTCTGCACCATATGATCAAGAAGTCCTGCCCTTCCCTGTGCAGTTCATACCATATCCCTGGTACCCACTGTTGAGCCTGTCACACAGGGCAACAGTAAATGCTTATCAAATTAGTATTTTATGTCCATTTGGGCTGATGCATGTAGGGGTGCTCAAGAGTCCTTCTCTTTGACCCCTCCTCTGCCAGGTGTGCCCCTGAAAGCCTGAAGACACGTACCTTCTCCCATGCCAGTGACACCTGGATGTTTGGGGTCACGTTGTGGGAGATGTTCACCTATGGCCAGGAGCCCTGGATTGGCCTCAATGGCAGTCAGGTGAGGGGCTGGCGATGTGCTCCTGTTGAGGGGTGGGGGTGTAATTCTATCCCTGGTTCCTAGCCTGGCCTTATTAGAACTGGCTGTCATCTGATGGACTCCTTCTTCCTCCACACCCCATGTTTGTACCATCCATGGAGAGCTGAGCATGGAGAAGGATCACCCCAGTGGATCAGGGGAGGGGAGAATTGGGGTTGACTCTCATTCTTTAGCCTTTGCTGCAGTATCTGACTGATCTGAGGCTCTGGGGTTGGGACCTTCCCTGGCAGTTTCCTCCTTTGGAAGATAGATAGGGCAGCCAGCAGTTCCAATTCTAGGATGGTCTGGAGGAAGGTGGGAAATAAAGAGCTGAGAGCTCTTGTCCATCCTTAAACTCTGTACCACCCCACCATCAGATCCTGCATAAGATTGACAAGGAGGGGGAACGTTTGCCCAGGCCTGAGGACTGCCCCCAGGACATCTATAATGTCATGGTCCAGTGCTGGGCCCATAAGCCAGAAGACAGACCCACATTTGTGGCCCTGCGGGACTTCCTGCTGGAGGTGAGGAACAGGTCTGGTCCACCCACAGGAGCTGGGGTATCTAAGTAAGGAGCCACCTGAGAGTTAGTCCCAGGCTGGTCAGTTACCTGTCTTTGTCCTCAGGCCCAGCCCACTGATATGCGGGCCCTTCAGGACTTTGAGGAACCAGACAAGCTGCACATTCAGATGAATGATGTCATCACTGTCATCGAGGGAAGGTAGGGCTGGTTCCTGGACTGGGATTCCTTAAAGGGCACAGGTTGGAAGAGCATTCCTTTAAGGTTCCCATGGTAGCACTTGGATTTGGCAGGCCTGAGTGTCAAGTGTGTGATGGCAACAAGTCTGGGTCAGTCTCCTGAGGGAAAGGGTCAAGACCCGGATTCTGTGATTCAGATGGGATTTTCCCTAACTCTGCCAATGTTACCCTTTTCCCCCTGGGCCCAGCCCTGACTGTGGATCAGGGACAGGTTGCATTCTGTTGAGGAGTAGGCTATGGCCCAGCCTAGTGTTAGCACTTGACTCCTGGATATTCCTCCTCTCCATCATTCTTCCGCTCGTCATCCTTCTTCAGCGTAGACTCCTTTTGTTTTTTGGAACTGGGGATGGGAAATTCTACCACAGAGCTACATTCCTGCTTCTTTTTTTTAATCTTGAGATAGGATCTTGCTAAGTTGCTTAGGGCCTCACTAAATTTGCAGCATAAGACTCTTAACTACCTACCCAGGTATTTCTCAGGACCCCAAAGCAGCTTACCCTTGCCTAGGCCCACTTTTGACAACTGTCCATCCTTGCTGCTGAGCCTCATGGTGTGGGGTTGTCCAGTCCTACAACTTTCTTTTTTGTCTGCTTTATATCCTTTCCACTTGGCGCTCTCCCAGGGCTTCACAGTCTTGGGTTTCCCTCTATCCTCAGCTTGGGCTTTCCACCTTCTTCCCATTCTTCCAAGTCACCCTTTGTAAGTCTCTCTGTTCTTCATCCCACCGCCACCCACTATGGGCTAAGAGACTTAAATCTTAGGCTCACACCTACAGCCCCCTGTAAATAGTTCTAGGGCCTGCCTTGGAGGCCTCACCCTCTTCTGGCCCCACCTTTTGTTATCTGATCCCCAGGGTGTCTGAGGAACTGGTTAGGGCAGGCTGGAGATGCCTTTGGGGCAGGGGGTTGAGTGTGGAGGACTGGGAAGAGTGAGGCAGAGGGAATTCCCTGTTCTCCCCTCCTCTGACACAGAATCAGGCAAGGATGTGGGCAGCAGTATGTGTTCAACAGAGCCCTTTCTGCCTGGACTTTGGGTTGGGGGTGCCCGTGGGGGCAGTGGTCAGATCTTGTGCCTCATGGGGACTGGTGAGTGAGGTGAGTCTCTAGGTCTGAGTTTGCGTGGTAGAGTAAGGCCCTGTATTCCCTACTCCTCTGCCCCTGGCCAGGGCTCTCTCACCTTTGGGCCTAGTATCTGGGAATAAGAATGACATTCCAGCAGGTTACAGGGGTTTGTATTTTTGGGGAGAGTTAGTTGTGGTAGAAGAAAGCAGAAAATTGCTGAGAGAGACCTGGGGGACAGAAAGAAACAGTCTGTGGGTTTGCAGCTAAGGTGGCAAGTAAAGGGGTTGTAGGCTTGGCACTTTGGGGAGCAATCTGAAAATATGAAGATTGGGGGTGAGCCTTTTCTGGAGGTACCTGGCCGAGCCTTAAACCAGAAGTCTGGACCTTAAACCAGTAGGCTGATGGGAAGGGCTAGCAGAGAGCCTTGGACCTGACCACCCCTTCTGTGCTCCTATAATCCCAGATTTTACCATCCTTATCTCCTCACCACCCCCATCTCCTCTCAGGGAGCCTGGGGGTGACTCAGGAGTTTCCTGGGTGTGTGTCTCTGGAGCTGGTGCCCTGGGTCATTGTGAATAAGGCAGGATGCGGGAGGGGCTGGGGGAGTGGCTTCTCCTGGAAGGCTGTCTTGGGTGTACCCTGTCCCTCCCTTCTGTCAGACTCTTGTTGTATCCAGCAACTGGTTCTGCCACCAGTGCTGCTGTCACAAGTGGTTCAGCACACGGGGCTCCTCCTCCTGGGCCACCAGCCTTGACTAGGACCACAGTGCCTGCCTTGGGTCCCTGGAGCTGCTTAGGAGGTGGGAGGTGAGGGGCAGGAGGCCACAACAGCCGGTGAGGCTTTGGGAGTGGGCCTGTGTGTTGGTGGTACCAGAGCTTTAACTCTGCCCCCTTGTTTTCTCACTCCCCGAATATCACTTGTTTGTTTGGCTTAGTCTATCTCCATGTCCCCGGTGTATGGGCTGTTTGTGTCTCTTTAGGTGATGGTTTGTGTATGTGGGTCTCTGTTTCTCTGGCTCTTAACTCTCTCCTTAACTGGGCTCTTCTCTTGGTGTTGAATTCCTCCTTGCTAAAGCCATCTCCAGTTTGTTTCCTAGTTTAGAGCCTAGGAATTCACTTGTCTGTCTTTAACTCTGACTAATTCTGTAGACTCAGTGCTTCTCAGAATGCCAGGCAGTGGGCAGAGAAGACACCTGGGTGGTTTGTGAGTTGACCTTAAACTTTGTCTAGATTTGGAGGGACAAATGATGACTGGTCTTTCCTAAGGGGTCTTATTTGGAAGGTTGGATATCTGGTAATCATTTTACATTCTGTAGTGAAGGGGGCTGTAGATTTTTGAAATCTGTTTACAGGTTCTTGGCCTGGGCTGGCCCTGAACCTCTGCTTCCAGTAGCGGGGTGTGTGTGTGTGTGTGTGTGTGTGTGTGTGTGTGTGTGTGTGGTGGTGGTGGGGGGTAGGCACTAAGTATGTGGGTTATCCCTTGAGGCCAGAGGTACTTGAGACCCCCAGAGACAAGGGGTGGGCATAGGGGTGTGTGTGTGTGTGTGTTTATTTTCTGAGAGAATGTTTAGGCAACGTTTGTTAAGCCATTTCTCCACTACTTTAACCAGGATAAGAACAAGGTGCTGAGATTTCTAGAGCTGGGGCAGTCTTAGACAGTTCTCAGCCCAGGCCACAGTTTTCTGTCTTCTCTCATCCAGGGGATCTGCCAGGAAGCCTGAAGGCAACAGGAAGTAGAAAGTTCATGGTGAGGGTCCAGAGCCTGCTTGTCACTCGCCCCAGGCTTTCCCATATGCTTCATTCATTTTGGATGGCTGACCTGGCCCTCCAATCACTGTGGAGATTCTGGTCTATGTATGACAGGGAGAAGAGGGTATGGTTGGAGCAGGCTGGTGGGATGGGCTGGCCCTAGCCCTGTGGGCTGCTGAGATGAAGCCTTGACCATCTTGGAATGTTTGTTTGAGCCTTGCCAGGGGAGAATGCTGCCTCTCAGTGTGTCTGGGTGCAATCCCAAAAGACTTCCCTTCTGCTGGTAGCAAGCATAATTTTGAAAAATGATGTTGGGACTCCCAAAGTTGGTGGGATTCTGGCCTGGGCTCTACCTATAATAAGGGCAGGTGGCTTTGGTATCTCCTTTCACTCTTAGAAGTGGGTTCAGAAGGAGGCATCTGTGGGAGGAGGTGGGCTGTGTTGGTAAAAGGAAAGGCATAGAGGGAATAACCTCCTGGCAGACCTGGCCTTGGACATGAGTCCAATCTACTCTGAACATTTCCTCCTCAGCTGTGCTTCCCACACTAAGGAGTTGTGGAGAACAGAGTCCAACAGCCAGCCCCAGGGTGGTGAGGGACTGCCCTATGGAGGGTGCCACCAGGAAGCCTGTGGTGTTGCAGAGCAGCACTGGGGCCTATAGTACTGGGCTGGTGCTACTCTGCCAGCTTCCATGGGTGGCTCTTTGTGCAGTGGGAAGCCTTTTTCTCCTCCTTGGAATGGCCTTGCTATTTTCAGATGGATCTTTTCCCTTTTTAGGGTGTTGTCTTCTCTTCTTCCTTCCTTTCCTGCCCTTCCCACCCTGAAGGCAGTTTATAATCACAGGGTTGCTGTGTCTGGTGGTGGGCTAAGCAGGCAACCTTGTTTACAAGGAGGCTGGCTGTGGGAGCTTGGCACCTCCTCTGCTGGCTCTACTTCTTACCTCCTTAAGACCTGCTGTGCTCCTGGGATGTGACCGTTGGTCTCTAGGGCATGATATTTTGGAGGTCATGCCATCTTTTCTGGGCTGTATCACCTCAGGACGCAGTGGGTCCAGGTGCTCAGGCATCACCCCCTCCTCCATCCTCTTCAACCTCTCTAATCTGCATTTTGGAGGAGACCTTTTGTGTGCTTCTGGCTCTGGGACAGGTGACACAAGGGTGAGGGAGTGACAGGACAGGCAGCATGGTGCCACATGTATCATAGCAGCAAAAGACTGTCACCACTTGTGCCTTAGACCAGATTCTGCCTGTGTCACCAGGCATGAGAAATTGTAGCAGCAGGTATAGGAATCTCACAGTCTGTTAGAGCTTTTGGTGTTGGAATGCCCAGGGGAGACCTCTGTTCTTTTCCACCTGTCTGCCGCCGTCCTAGCCCAGGCCTGGCTTAGGCTGCATTAACACAGGCTTTGTGTCTATAGTCAGAGAGAGTGAGAGACTGAGGGCCCCATAGTCCGCCTACATTGCTAGTTCTGAGTTCCCTTCTGGACCTCTCATTTTATTACAAGAGTAGAGCTCCTGAAGACATGGGCAGGGTGACAAGGGCCAGGGTCCCACAGCCCTGTCCCTTGGATGTGGGGAGCACTGACAGAAAAAAGACTTGCCCCAGGTGCTTCCAAACACTTGAAAGTCTGCATGCAAGGAGATGGATTGTAGTTGGAGGGCTCCAAGCTCAGTGCTAAGACCCATAGTGCTCCCTTGGGCCCCTGCATCTCTTAAAACTCCTGAAAACTGGCTAAAGAATGAAATCTGATGCCAGAAGAGGACTGGGGCCAGGCCTTGCCAGAGGAGGAGGGAGGCAAGATAGTATTGTGCGAAGAGTGTTGGCTTTGCAAACTTAATGACTGGATTTGAATCCTGGGTCTGCTGCAATTGTTCTGGTAACCATAGGCAAGTTATGTCGCTTGTTGCAACCTGTTGCCTTATTTGTAAGCTGTAGGAAAAGCTGCCTGACCCACCTTGGGATCTTAGGGTAAGACTATGAACAAACAGCAGGCCCTGTTCAGGGAGTGACAGGTCATGGGAGTGCTACTGGGGGAGGTGGGCTAATGCAGACTGTCTAGTTCTGAGGCCCCTTAAGCTGCTGTTCTGCCAAGATGGCAGTTTCTGTGGGCAAAGAGCTTGGTTAGAGAAGGGTCCCACTGCCTGGGCAGTCCCCTACCCCTTTGCCAGGTATCCATCTTGTCATCTCTGTTGGGCAGGGCTGAGAACTACTGGTGGCGTGGACAGAACACACGGACGCTGTGTGTGGGACCCTTTCCTCGCAATGTGGTGACCTCTGTGGCCGGCCTGTCAGCCCAGGACATTAGCCAGCCCCTGCAAAATAGCTTCATCCACACAGGGCATGGTGACAGTGATCCTCGCCACTGCTGGGGCTTCCCTGACAGGATTGATGAGTAAGTACCTGGACAGGGCCACTGGTCTTACCTGGCCCAAGGATCCCAGGGTCATCAGCCCCTTACTATACCACACATAAGCTCTCATGGGCTCCTTACCCTTTGTGTTTGTCTCCAGCCCCAAATCCCTGCCACTTTTCCCTCCTGATTCTTGTTTGCTTTGGGGAAGCTATGGATACCTAGAAAGCCCTAGCCTGAGAGTCAGGATTCCTTCTTTTCTGTTTGTGAGTTTGTGAGCTTACTTACTCTGTTAAATGGGCACATTCAACAGATGGATTTAAATGTCCACCTGTGAGGTAAGGGTTGTAAGTATATTCTGTTTGATTGATTGGTTGTTTAAAACTGGGGATTGAACTTAGGAGCACTTAAGCACTGAGCCACATCCCCAGCACTTTTTTATATTTTATTTAGAGACAAGGTCTCACTGAGTTGCTTAGGGCCTTGCTAAGTTGCTGAGTCTGACTTTGAACTTGCAGTCCTCCTTCCTCAGCCTCCCAAGCCTCTGGGATTACAGGTATGTGCCTCTACGCCTGACCTTAAGTATACTCTGATTTAGAAAGTATTGCTGGGTATAGTAGCACACGCCTGTAATCCTGGTATCTTGAGAGGCTGAGGCAGGTGGACCTTAAGTTTGAGGCCGGTCTCAGCAACTTTGCAAGATCCTGTCTCAAAATATATTAAATGGGCTGGTGATGTGGCTTAATGGTCAAGCATAAAGCACCCCTGGGTTCAGTTCCTGGTACCAAAAAACAAAACAAAACAAAACAAAATAAAATAAAAAACCAAAAAACAATGGGGTTGGGTACTTCTGAGGTTGGACTCACATTATGGCTTGGTGTGAAGGTAACCAGAGCCATGGCCTTAATGCTATCAGATACATTGGCTTTGGGAAGATAGACTGTGGAAGCAGTTCAGTTTGGAAGCTCTCACGACCTCTGTATTTGAGCAGTTTTCCTTTTGCTGGTGGTACCAGAGTCCTGGAAATGTGAGCGTGCTGGGTCATCCCCTGGGCTCTAGACAGATCCAGGTGGGAGTGCCTTCTACTCAGAATCAGGGAGCTGTCCTGGAGGGAGCTTCAGAGGGAACAGCAGTGACAGCTAGGCACCCCGCCCCCAACCTTCTGTGTTCTGGATTTCTCTGTAAAGCTTACTGAGCCTGGTAGGGGGTTGTAGTCTCCTTTAAGTAAAGAGTAAGGTCACTGGGAGGCATCTGGGAAAAACACAGAAGAATAAGGTACTTCCTGGATGCCTCCCCCCAGGGAACCCCCTGGCAGCTCCTCCTGCCAGCCTCCATACCTCTTGGCAGCCCTTTGTCTTGCTGACTTCTCCTGAAGAGCATGGTAAAGCAACCCTTCACCCTGCATGCCTGGCACACCAGAACACTAGGCTCTGAGAGGGCTCAGTCAGGATCTCTTACCTTATAAGAATCAGACAAGGACCTGTGAAAGCTGGGGCAACCTCCAGGAGGAGGCCAGTGCCCTCTGCCCGACTCCTGGCATGCCGTGGCCAGCCCAGCCCCATTCCTCTGGGCTTTAATCAGCCCCAGTGACTAAGTCCCAGACACTAACAGTTGGCACCGGGGCTAAGAATGAATCTGAAGTGGGGCTGGTGGCCCAACTTCTCTCCCAATCCTGTAGTCGAGCAGAAGGATGCCTTCTGTCCATCCTCACCAGGGGGACTGGAGCCCAGAATACTTCTACCCCAGACCCTCCCAAAGGGGCCTGCAGGAGAGATGAGTGTACACCAACAGGTAGCTGTCTGGAGTGGTTTGGGTGCTGTGGAGGGAATTGAGGACCCTCTCTGCACTTCTGGCAGAAGACTTTTCAACTTGGGCTTAGGTGTCCTTTTTTTGGCCTTTCTCCTTGACTCTTACCTAGCTACGGCTTATATCTATAGAAGGGATCAGATCTATGGATCGGGAGTTGGGAGTCTTGCCCAACTGTCTCTTAAAATGAAGGGGCCTTGATGTTGTTTTCCCCTGGACATATTCAGAATTTTATTTTCTGCCTGAACCCAGGGATAGACTTAGAATTTCTTCCAGAGGTTTCCTCATTGCCACCACCTCACACACTGACCTGCCTCTCTCTCCACAGACTCTATCTGGGAAACCCCATGGATCCTCCTGATCTGCTGAGTGTGGAACTGAGCACCTCCCGACCCACTCAGCACCTAGGAAGGGTGAAAAGTAAGAGCCTGCTCACACCTTGGTTCCCTTGTTCATTGGCTACCCAGGAAGGGAAACTCTTCTCAGAACACCCTGAGCCTGCTGTTCTGCTCTGGGGACAGCTGGGTCAGGGCAGCAGGTGGGACAGCTGTGACCCTGGCTCTGACTGGGCGTGGGGTGGAAGAAGGGAGGCAGTTATATCCGCCGAGGTGGGCATCCTAGAGTTGGTCCTGCATCAGCCCTGCCCGCCTCAGCATCCTCCTCCCTCCTTCCTCAATGGCCTGTTCAGATCCTGGCTTTCCTCTCTTCTCCCTAATCCTGCTCTCCTCTCCTGAGCCAAAACCACCCCACGGGCTCCATCTCAGCCAGGAGCCTCATCTATCTCCTGGTTCCTGTCCTCTCATTCTGAAACACGGTTGTCCCCATCCTGCTGCCCATTTCCTCCCATATGCAGTTGGGTTTGTATATTCACTCACTCCTATTCACTTCTCTCTCCCCCCCACCCCCTCACTGCACCCTTCCCTCTCTTTGTCTCTCTGTCTCTCCAAACACTGTCTGGCTCTGTCTCCCTCTCTTGTCTTCTGTCTTGCTTGATCACTCTCCTCTCCTGTCCGCATGGCCTGTCTTACAGGGGAGCCTCCACCTCGCCCACCTCAGCCTGCCATCTTCACTCAGAGTAAGTGGGGCTGCTCAGGATGTCTTGGCCCCTGCCCTCGCCCCCTTTCTTCTCTCACTTCTCCTCTCTTCCTGGAAGGTACAGATTCCTGGTGGCTGGCTGGGTGGGAGGGGAAAGCAGGTGTGTGCTGTGAGCTTTTGCTGATCTGGCCCAGCATGCCTGCCTCCCTGCTCCACACCCCCCAAAGTTTCATAAGCAGGTGTGTGGTCTGACACTCACCTTTACCTTGCTCTGCTGTGGCTTAGCCCTGCCTCACTTCCTTTCAGACTTGTAGTGGCTGTGTCTGGGCTTTTGAGGTGGTGGAGCTCTGTCCTCCCCAAGGATGGCTTCTGTTGCCCATGCCTGCACTAATGGTGTGCTGTAATGGAGGTGGGGATAAAGGATTACTAACAGGGCCCAGAACAAGGTATTGGGGGCCTTGTGTTGATGGGGGAACATCAGAGACAGACACAAATGGCATGTGGCCTGCTGTAAGGTAGAGGCAGGAGGCTCACCAATCCCCATAGAGGGCTGAGAGATAGCAACTCCATCCTCCCATTGTGTGGGTTCAGGTGTGCACTGAGAATTTTGGCAGCTGAGAGCCATCCTTTTTGGGAATTGGCAGTGCAGGATTGGTGGGAGATACTTGGCTTTCTTTCCCATATCCTACCTTCCTTTGTCCCCCATCCCTGCCTAACACTGCCTCCCTGTTGGGGTCTCCCTTTCCATCACAGAACCAACCTATGACCCTGTGAGTGAGGATCAAGACCTACTGTCTGGTGACTTCAAGAGGCTGGGCCTGCGGAAGCCAGGTCTGCCGCGAGGGCTGTGGCTGTCAAAGCCCTCAGCCCGGGTGCCAGGCACCAAGGCAGGCCGAAGCAGTGGGGGTGAGGTCACGCTCATTGACTTTGGTGAGGAGCCTGTGATTCCAGCCTCTCGGCCCTGTGCACCCTCCCTGGCACAGCTGGCCATGGACGCCTGCTCCTTGCTGGACAAGACACCTCCACAGAGTCCTACACGGGCATTGCCACGACCCCTGCATCCCACGCCTGTGGTGGATTGGGATGCACGCCCACTTCCTCCGCCCCCTACCTACGATGATGTAGCCCAAGACGAAGATGACTTTGAGGTCTGCTCCATCAACAGCACCCTGGTGGGTGCAGGGCTTTCTGCTGGGCCCAGTCAGGGAGAGACCAATTATGCCTTTGTGCCAGAGCAGGCGCGGCTCCCCCCTGCCCTGGAGGACAACCTGTTCCTCCCACCTCAGGGTGGGGGCAAGCCTCCCAGCTTGGCCCAGACCTCAGAGATCTTCCAGGCACTGCAGCAGGAGTGTATGCGGCAGCTGCAGGTCCCAACTGGCTCACTGGCCCCCTCACCCAGCCCAGGGGCTGATGATAAGCCCCAGGTGCCTCCCCGGGTACCCATCCCCCCTCGGCCCACACGCCCACGTGTTGAGCTATCTCCAGCCCCCTCAGGTGAGGAGGAGATAGGTAGATGGCCTGGACCTGCCTCTCCTCCCCGTGTACCTCCCCGGGAACCTCTGTCCCCTCAAGGCTCGAGGACCCCCAGCCCCCTGGTACCACCTGGCAGTTCCCCGCTGCCACCCCGGCTCTCAAGCTCACCTGGGAAGACCATGCCCACCACCCAGAGCTTCGCCTCAGACCCCAAGTATGCTACACCCCAGGTGATCCAGGCTCCTGGCCCACGTGCAGGTCCCTGCATCTTGCCCATTGTCCGGGATGGCAAGAAGGTCAGCAGCACTCACTATTACCTGTTGCCTGAGCGCCCACCCTACTTGGAGCGCTACCAGCGTTACCTGCGTGAGGCCCAGAGCCCTGAAGATCCAGCCCCTCTGCCTGTACCCCTGCTGCTGCCCCCACCCAGCACCCCAGCCCCTGCTGCCCCCACTGCCACTGTTCGACCAATGCCCCAGGCTGCCCCAGACCCCAAGGCCAACTTCTCCACCAACAACAGCAACCTAGGTGCCCGACCACCAGGCCTGAGGGCCACTGCTCGGCTACCACAGAGGGGCTGCTCTGGGGATGGGCCAGAGGCTGGACGGCCAGCAGACAAGATCCAAATGGTGAGTGTCAGGCTGGCTTTGCGGTGAGGGGGTAAGGGCCCAAGGGATCCAGAGGAATGGGCCTGAGTGGTGCTGATGGGTGGGTGTGCCCAGCTGCAGGCTATGGTGCATGGGGTGACCACAGAGGAGTGCCAGGCGGCCCTGCAGAGCCACGGCTGGAGCGTGCAGAGGGCTGCCCAGTATCTGAAGGTACTACCACCTCCTGCCTGCTCTCTGGCATGCAGGGGCCCTGAAGAGTGGTTCTGCTGCTCCTAGCCCCTACCTTCTGACTCTTGACTTCTGCCCTTCACCACCGTCTGCTCCAGGAAGTCTCATGATATCACCCTCTGCCCCTCAGGTGGAACAGCTCTTTGGACTGGGTCTGCGGCCACGGGTGGAGTGCCACAAAGTGCTAGAGATGTTCGACTGGAACCTCGAGCAAGCTGGCTGTCACCTTCTGGGCTCCTGTGGCCCTACCCACCACAAGTGAGTGAGGCCCACATTCTGCTTTACCTCCCTGTCCCAGGAGGGGGTCCCTGGAGCATGCCAGAGGAAGAAAACCCCAATACCTGAAAGTCCATGCCTGGCCAGGTGGAGACAGGACTCCCCAGCTGGGAGGGTAGGCACAGGATCCAGGAAGCAGGCAATTTGGGTTGAAAACGATTCCTTCTGAATGAATTTATTTGGAACTTTAGCCACTTGGTTTTCACTAGAGATAATAAGTAAAAGAGGAACTTGTAGCCTCTGGGTGAAGATGACTGGCTTCCCCTACTCCTCAGGGTAGCTGTATGCTCCAGGTGGCAGGGCTTTAGGCCCAATTTGAACCCAAACATTTGAACAAATGTTTGAACCAATGTTCATTTGAACAAATGTTTCTCACCTCTTTTTTCATGTTTGTGTTTTAACATTTCAAATGTTAATGACTCTTTTTGAAGTGGGGTATAAATAACATAATGATATATAAATATATATGAAACTTATTAAATCCAAAATAATGAAACACAGTCAAGTGAGTGAAGTGTACGTATCATTTCAGGAAACAAGTGCTGGTGGGATGTGAAGCTCAACTTGCTGGGCTTCTGAGGTGGACAGCCCAGGTGAACCAGGCTTTGCTACTCAGTGATGGTGTGGGCTTGTGCACATTTCTGAGTTCTTGACTTCATCATCTGTAGTTTCTAATCAGAAGCAATTAGAAAGATATGAGAAGTAGAGTTGTCAGTAAGTGTTAGATACTATGTTGGGAATTATTCTTCCTAATCTGCATTCAAATAAATTTGGGATTTATTGTCTGTTGTCCTTGGATATGCCAATACACAATAATGCTGTTCTCTTAATCTATTCATAGTTTATTAGAGAAAAACCATTCCAGGATTATAAATTCCAAAATTATTGCCTAGAACTAGCAGTTTTCAACTCATTTGCCTGGTGCCTAGAGGTACCAGTGTGGCTCTCCAATGCTCAGCCACACTGGAGTTTCCATAATCTGTTTATCTAGCCCGTGTTGATGGAGGGACTACTTGATTCTTTCCCATTCTTTAGGCGCTGAGGGACGTCTGGAGATCGAGGGTCTGCTCTGAAGGAATCACTTGAGCCTATCCATGTGACAAGGGTAGGGAGACAGTCCCACCCAGACTTGGAGGACCTGCTGCTATCTTCTGCTCCCAGTGGACAGAGTAAAGCCAAGGCAGCAGGAGGCTGGGAGTCCTGCCTTGCCTATCTCTCCCTCACCACGCGCTGTCCCTGCACACTTTTGTTCAGACCTCAGTGCCCCAGTTAAGAGGTGGGAAGGAGCCCTGTAACAGGCTGGGGGCTGCTTTAGCAGGCCCTATATGTGACCTGCTTCTGACTTCAGTCTTTGACGGGGCCTATGACTGGGTTGTGCCTCAGGCCCTGCCCAGGGGAAAAGACAGAGAGGAAACCAGGCATGCCCTGGGCAGGGAGGATGTGTTGGCCCCACAGGAAGGTTGGCCAGCACCTGGAAAACCCTAAGGGCTGGGCCCTTTTCCACGGAGCCCCTGTTGGGGGTGCCAGACAGAATGTGACTTGTGGCCTCACCATGGACATGATTTGAGGCTTGTTTGGTCTTAGAATCTTATTGCCTGGATATAGCCCAAGGTTGTTTAGGAAGCAGAGAAGGGGTGCCAGACCATCTTCTGGCAGGGACCAGGGCCAAAGGCCCCAGGATTGGAAAGGAGACCAAGGGGGCATCTCCCCTGGGGGGGTTCTAGTGCTTACTGTTTGACCCTGTTTCCCCCCTGTACCATCCATGTTTTCCCATCAACTTGTGTGGCTAGAGTTGCTGCCCCAGCTATGGATGTCTGCTTCTTCCAGAGAAATAAAGTTAGTTTCTATTTTATGTTACTTACTTGTGCCTGCCTGCTTCTGTGCTTGTTGGTTAGCAGCTTGAAGCCCCAAGGTTCCCTAAGTCACTGTCAGAACTCGGGCCTTATAGCACCACCTGTAGGCAGAGGGAGGAAGTGCAGACCAGGGAAACCCCAAGCCTAACCCCTAGCGGGGCTGCCCCAGAAGACAGTCTGCTTGGTTTCTTTTGTTTTTGTTTTTGTTTTTTGGTTTTTTTAATTTATTCTTTATTTTTTTGTAGTTGTAGATGGACACCATGCCTTTATTTAATTTATTTTTTATGCAGTGTTAAGGATCAAACCCAGTGCCTCACATGGTGCTAGGGAAGTGTTCTGCCACTGAGCCTGTGTTTTTACTCCTTGGATTTCTTTAATGCATGGTGTGCTCCAGGAGAGGCGGCAGCCACTCAGTTAACTAGAGCTAAGCCAGAAGCCTGAGTAACAAGGAAGGCTTCAATATGTAGAAGTGTTTTGTTTTTCTGAATAAAGTATTCACGCGGTTCAAAATTCAGGAAGTATTAAAGAATATACAGTGAAGTGTCCCACTCGAGATGCCCACTCCCCGCCCCCAGAGGCTGCCTTTATCATCCATTTCTTACATCTTCTTTGTTTCTTTTAAACTTACAGAAGCTTGAGGAGCTTCACAGCAATATTCAGAGAGCTTCCCCATATGGATATCTGGGGAATACCATATGTATTTAACCATGCTCTTCTTTTGTGGGGGTGTACTGGGGCTTGAACTCAGGGGCACTCAACCATTGAGCTACATCCCCAGCCCTATTTTGTATTTTATTTAAAGACAGGGTTTCACTGAATTTCTCAGCATTTCACTTTTTGCTGAGGCTGGCTTTGAACTTGTGATCCTCCTGCCTCAGCTTCCTGAGCTGCTGGGATTATACGTGTGCCACCGTGCCAGGCTTCTTTATTTGTTTTTAAAAATTGTTGCATTATAGTTGTACACAATGGTGGGATTTATTGTTACATATTCATACGTGACTATAATATAGCAATATAATTTGGCCAATATCATTCCCCAGTATTTCCCCTTGACCTTCCTTCCTCCCCCGCCTGGTCCCTTTTCTCTACTCTACTGATCTCTCTTTGATTTTCATGACATCCTATCACCACCTTTCTTTTCTTTTTCCTTTCTAACTTATACATACGAAAGAAAACATACTACCCTTGACGTTCTGAGTTTGACTTATTTTACTTAACATTCTCAAATTCTATTTCCTGCAAAAGACATAATTTCATAATTATGGCTGAATAAAACTGCATTTTGTATATATACCACATTTTCATTATCCAGTCATGTGTTAACGGACACCTGGGCTGGTTCCATAATTTGGCTATCGTGAATTGTGCTGTTACAAACAGATATGCATGTATTGTTATAGTATGACAACTTCAGTCTTTAGGATAAATACTGAGGAGTGGTATAGCTGGATCATATGGTGGTTTCATGCCAGGTTTTTTGAGGAACCTCCATGCTGATTCCATAGTGGCTGAACTACTTTATGGTCTCACCAATAGTTTCAAAGTGTTCCTTTTTCTCCACATCCTATCCAACATTTATTATTGTTTGTGTTCTTGATGGCTGCCATTCTGATTGAAGTGATGAAATCTTAGGGTAGTTTTGATTTGCATTTATTAATTCGGGTTTTTTTTAGTGTTAAGTTTCTTGTGTTCTTTATATATTCAAGATATTAATCCTCTGTAAGAAGAGTAGCTAACAAAGTTTTTCTCCCATTCTGTAGGTTCTCTTTTCATATTCTTAATTGTTTCCTTTGCCATACAGAAGTTTTTTAATATGATAACATCTTATTTATGAACTCGGCATTATTTCCTGAGCTTTAGGTGTCCTATTGAGAAAGTCATTGCCTGTCCCTGTATGCCAAAGTTTTGACCCTATGTTTTCTTCTAGGAGTTGCGTAATTTCTGGTCTAATTCCTAGGTTGTTGATCCATTTTGAGTTGATTTTTGTGCAGGGTGAAATAAGGATCTAGTCTCATTCTTCTATGTAATGGAGAGCCACCCAGCACCATTTGTTAAAAAGGCTGTCTTTTCTCCAGTGTATATTTTTGGCACCTTTGTGAAGGATCAGATGACTGTAGATTTTTTGTATGATATAAATAAGTTACTGATTGGCAGAAACTGTGAGTTTGATTGTGTGGGTTTGTCTCTGTGACATCTATTCTGTGTATCTGTTTTTAATGCCAGTATCATGCAGCTTTTGTTACTAGAACTCTGTAGTATAATTTGAAGTCAGGTATTATAATGCCTCCTACATTGCTTTTTTGGCTTAGAATTGCTTTGGCTATTCTGGGTCTTTTTTTTTCCCAATTGAATTTTAGGCCTGTTTTTTCTAATTCTGTGAAGAATGTCATTGCTATTTTGATTGGGATTGCATTGAATCTGTATATTACTTTTGGTAGTATGGCTGTTTGTGCAATATTATATTACTTCTGCCTATTCATGAACATGGGAGGTCTTTCTAACTTGTGTCTTCTTCGGTGTCAGTTTCTTCAGTGTTCCATAATTGTGCTCTTCTTTTTTTTTTAAGTATATTTTTTTAGTTGTAGAGGGACACAGTATTTTTATGTAGTGTGGAGGATCGATCCCAGTGCCTCACACATTCGAGGCCAGCACTCTACCACTGAGCTACAACCGTAGCCCAATCATGCCCTTCTTAATGAAGAGATGTTTTGGTTGTTTTCATTTCTTTGCAGTTATAGCCGTTGCTGCAGTAAGTCATATATGTGCATTGTTTTTCACTGACAAGTCAATCTGAAGGATGAATTGCTGACAGTGGCATTCGTAGGTCAAAGAGCATGTGCAATGATGATAGATGTTGCTGAGTTGTCCTCAGTAGAGGACGCAGTTCCAGTTGCCATAGCAGCAGTGTGTGAGAGCTGTCCACATGTTAGGGAACTTTCTGATCTTCTTCAGATTGGCAGAAAATGGTGTTTTTAGAGTTTTGAAATACATTTATTTTATGAATACACTTTTAAAAAGTAGAGCCATTTGTATTTCCTCTCCTGTGAGTTGTCTGTTAATGTTCATTACCCATTTTTTTCCCCTCCCCATCCCCTCCATGACCCATTTTTAGAAATGAGATTATTAATCAGTTCTTATTGTGTTTTGGGGAATTGCTAGATTGAAGACAGTGTTTTTTTGAGCTTCACATATTTTTATGTGAACTTTAAGATAAGTGGTAAATCATAGAAAGTAAGCTGGTAGCTTCAAATTATTAAAAACAAAGCAGAAGCCATTCAAGGTGGGTTGTGGCCGGTAAGCTTTGAGTATTGCCATTAGACCTGGCATCTATTTTCAGCAATGTTTCATCTCAAAAGTTATTCAACCAAAGTAGTGTACTACATAACTGTAATCCCAGCAATTTGGGAAACTGATGCAGGATTGTAAATTCAAGGCTAGCCTGGGCAACTTTGCAGGACCTTGTCTCAAAATTAAAAAAAAAAAAAAAATGTTTTCTGGGCCTCTAAACCGAGGGAGAGTGAGTCCTGCTTCAAAGAATGGCTGTGATGACTAAAGGAGGTCAAAAGTTAAACATTTTGCCCACTGCATGGGCCATAATAATGTACCCACTAAACTGTAACGATTATAAATTTTATTTTTTCATGTTTCTGCCAATTAGTAACTTATTTGTTTCATATACCTACCACATGTGCATAGAATTGTGTTCTACTTTTCCCATTTTCCCTTAAAATTTTTAAATGGTTTATTCTTTTGCTCCACACTTATCTTAGATCAGGGAGATTGTTAATTCTACTTAAATGTCATTTTTTGGTAAATGATGGCAGACTTTGTACACTTCAGGAGGGTTTAAGAGTCTGTTAGAGGCTGAGGCAGGAAGATCACAAGTTTGAGGCCAGCCTGGCACCTTAGCAACATCCTGTCTCAAAAGAGCTGGGGATGTATCTCAGTGGCAGAGCTCTTGCCTGGCATGTGTGAGGCCGTAGGTTTGATCCCTTGTACTATAAAAACAAACAAGTCTAGCCGGGCATGGTGGCACATGCCTGTAATCCCAGCACTTGGGAGGCTGAGGCAGGAGGATCGCAAGTTCAAAGCCAGCCTCAGCAACTTAGCAAGGCCCTAAGCAACTCAGTGAGACCCTGTCTCTAAATAAAATACAAAATAGGGCTGGGGATGTGGCTCAGTGGTGGAGTGCCCCTGAGTTTAATCCCCAGTACCAAAAACAAACAAACAAACAAACAAGTATATTACAGAGAGAACACATTTCAAAAGAGGTTTTTTTTTTTTGTTTCGGAGGGGGGAGGGTTGGCAGAGACAGGGATTCCACAGCATCTGGAGGTTTTTCGGGATCAGGAGATCTTGTCATACACAGTTTCCTGGATTTACTGAGATCTTAAGGGAATGTGTTGAAAAAGCTGATTCAGCTTCGCCAACATGGGGAATCAACTCAGGATTTGCTGGGCACTTTGTGTAGAGCCTTGATGGTGGGGCACAACAAAATAGACACAGTCTGTGTCCCTGGGGAGAGGTTGACAGTCTTTAGGGAACTGTGACATCATTATAGCAAGATGATTAGTGCTGTACAATCATTATGTTCCTGAGGAGGTTGATCAAGGTCACAGAAGGTGACCTTGTGCTGACTTGATGGGTAAGAAAAAGCAGATGCCAGGAAGGTGAGGGGGTGTGACAACATTGCAGTGGTCATCTGTAAAGGCTGGAGTTATGAACTGGCTTGTCCCAGAGCCTGTTGTTCTCTTGTTTTGGGGTGGGTTGGAGGCAGCTCTCAAAATCCTGGTGAGTGAGCAGGCCTGAATCATGAAGGTGCTGGTGTGAAATGGCTGAGGTTGGGTTTTTTTTTTTTTAACTTGTGCATTGTAATACATGACAGTGGGAACTGTTGTTACAAATCTATATATGCACACAATTTAAAAGTATAATTTGGTCAGTTTCATTTCCCAGTACCTTCCCTTTCTCTGCCTTCTTCCCTCCTGGGTCCCCTTCCTCTATTCTACTGGCCTTCCTTCTGTTTTCATGAGATCTCCCTTATCTTTTCCCCTTTTTTTCTCTGTAGCTTCCACATATGAGAGAAAACATGCTTGACTTTCTGAGTTTGACTTATTTCACTTAGTATGATGTTCCCAAGTTCATCCATTTATCAGAAAATGATAAAATTTCATTCTTTATGGCTGAACAGAACTCCATTGCTTATGTATCATGTTTTCTTGATCCATTCATTGATTTTTTTTGTTGTTGTACTGGGGATTGAACTCAGGGGCACTCTACCACTAAGCCACATCCCCAGGCTTATTTTGTATTTTATTTAGAGACAGGATCTCACTGAGTTGCTTAGCACCTCGCTTTTACTGAGGCCAGCTTTGAACTTGTGATCCTCCTGCCTCAGCCTCCCAAACTGCTTGGGATTACAGGCGTGCGCCACCACACCCAGCTTATCCATTCATTGATTGATGGACACTTTGCTGGTTCCTTAATTTGCTATTATGAGTTGTGTTGCTGTAAACATGGGTATATGTGTATGCTGACTTCTTTAGGATAAATACTGAGGATTGGTATAGCTGGGTCATATGGTGTTTCCATGCTGGTTTTCTTATAATCATACTGATTTCATAGTTGTACTAATTTACAATCCCACCAGCAATGCAAAAGTGATCCTTTTTCTCCTGTCTCCAGCATTTATTGTTATTTGTATTCTTAATGGCTGCCATATAACAAGTGAGGTGAAATCTTGGATGTAGAACCTTTTTTTCATACATTGTTGGCCATTTGTATTTCTTTTCTTTCTTTTCTTTTTTTTTTTTTTTT
>JAJEJO010045206.1:619-18685 GCA_020662805.1 Glaucomys volans
CTCTGTAGTATAGTTGGAGGTCTGGTATTGTGAAACCCCCTGCTTCGATCTTCTTGCTAAGGATTGCTTTAGCAATTCTGGGTCTCTTATTCCTCCATATGAATTTCATGATTGCTTGCTCTATTTCTATAAGGTCCATCATTGGGATTTTAATTGGAATTGCATTGAATTTGTATAGCATTTTTGGAAGTATGGCCATTTTGACAATATTAATTCTGCCTATCCAAGAACATGGGAGGTCTTTCCATCTTCTCAGATGCTCTTTAACTTCTTTCTTTAGCGTTCTGTAGTTCTCAGTGTAGAGGTCTTTCACATCTTTTGTAAGATTGATTCCCAAGTATTTTATTTTTTTTGAGGTTAGTGTGAATGGGGTAGTTTTCCTAATTTCTCTCTCAGAGGATGCATCACTTACAAATAAAAATGCATTAGATTTATGAGCATTAATTTTATATCCTGCTACTTTGCTAAATTCATTAATGAGTTCCAGTAGTTTTCTGGTGGAATTCTTAGGATCTTCTAGATAGAGAATCATGTCATCAGCAAATAGGGATAGTTTGATCTCTTCTTTTCCTATTCGTATTCCTCTAATTTCTTTGGTCTGTCTAATTGCTCTGGCTAGAGTTTCAAGAACAATGTTGAATAGTAGTGGCGAAAGAGGGCATCCCTGCCTTGTTCCAGTTCTCAGGGGGAATGCTTTCAATTTTTCTCCATTTAGAATGATGTTAGCTGTGGGCTTGGCATAAATGGCCTTTACAATGTTAAGGAATGTCCCCACTATCCCTATTTTTTCTAGTGTTTTGAGCATGAAGGGGTGCTGTATTTTATCAAATGCTTTCTCTGCATCTATTGAAATAATCATGTGGTTCTTGACCTTAAGTCTGTTGATGTGGTGAATTACATTGATTGATTTCCGGATGTTGAACCAACCTTGCATCCCTGGGATGAAACCCACTTGATCATGGTGCACTATCTTTTTAATATGCTTTTGTATGCGATTCGCTAAAATTTTGTTAAGAATTTTTGCATCTATGTTCATTAGAGATATGGGTCTGAAATTTTCTTTCCTTGATGTGTCCTTCTCTGGTTTTGGTATCAGGGTGATATTAGCTTCATAGAATGAGTTTGGAAGGGTTCCCTCCTCCTCTATTTCATGAAATACTTTGAGGAGTATTGGAATGAGCTCTTCTTTGAAGGTCTTGTAGAACTCGGCTGTGAATCCATCTGGTCCCGGACTTTTCTTTGTTGGTAGGCTTTTGATGACTTCCTCTATTTCATTGCTTGAAATTGATCTATTTAAGTTGTTTATGTCCTCCAGATTCAGTTTGGGTGGCTCATATGCCTCTAGGAACCTGTTGATGTCTTCCAGGTTTTCTATTTTGTTGGAGTATAAATTTTCAAAGTAGCTTCTTATTATGTTTTGTATTTCAATTGTGTCTGTTGTAATATTTCCATTTCCATCGCGAATTTTAGTAATTTGGAGTTTCTCTCTCCTTCTCTTTGTTAGCGTGGCTAAGGGTTTATCAATTTTGTTTATTTTTTCAAAGAACCAACTTTTTGTTTCGTCGATTTTTTGAATTGTTTTTTTTGTTTCAATTTCATTGATTTCAGCTCTGATTTTGATTATTTCCTGTCTTCTACTACTTTTGGTGATGATCTGTTCCTCTTTTTCTAGGGCTTTGAGCTGTAATGTGAGGTCATTGATTTGTTGACTTTTCATTCTTTTATGAAATGCACTCTCTGCAATGAACTTTCCTCTTAGCACTGCTTTCATGGTGTCCCAGAGATTTCGATATGTTGTATCTTTATTCTCGTTGACCTCTAAGAATCTTTTAATTTGCCCCCTAATGTCTTCTGTTATCCGTGTATCATTCAATAGCATATTATTTAATCTCCAGGTCTTGGAGTAGTTTCTGTTTCTAACTTTCACGTTGATATCTAGTTTCATTCCATTATGATCTGATAGTATACAAGGTAGTATCTGTATGTTTTTGTATTTGTTAAGAGTAGCTTTGTGGCATAACATATGGTCTATTTTAGAGAAGGACCCATGCGCTGCTGAGAAGAAAGTGTATTCGCTTTTTGATGGATGGAATATTCTATATATGTCCGTTAAGTCCAGATTAGCGATTGTGTCATTGAGTCCTATAGTTTCTTTATTCAATTTTTGTTTGGAAGATCTGTCCAACGGTGAGAGAGGAGTGTTAAAGTCTCCAAGTATTACTGTGTTTTGGTCTATTTGATTCCTGAAATTGAGAAGGATCTGATTGACATACATGGATGCGCCATTGTTTGGTGCATAAATATTTATGATTGTTATGTCCTGTTGATTTATGCTACCTTTAAGCAATATGAAATGTCCTTCTTTATCCCTTCTGACTATCTTTGGTTTGAAGTCTGCTTTGTCTGAAATGAGGATGGAAACCCCAGCTTTTTTACTCAGTCCGTGTGCATGGTATGCTTTTTCCCAACCTTTCACCTTTAGTCTGTGGGCATGTTTTTCTATGAGATGAGTCTCTTGTAGGCAGCATATTGTTGGGTCTTTCTTTTTAATCCAGTCTGCCACTCTATGTCTTTTGATTGATGAGTTTAGGCCATTTACATTCAGGGTTATTATTGAGATATGACTTGTATTTCCTGTCATTTTAGCTTTTTTAGGGTTTTTAGCTTAACTTTGTTTCTCCTTTGATGGACTCTTTCTTTAGGGTAGTTCCTCCCCATGATGACTGAGATTGTTATTTTTCGTTTCTTCCTCTTCGAATATTTTGTTGAGAATATTCTGTAGGGCAGGCTTTCTCTTTGTGAATTCTTTAAGCTTTTGTTTATCATGGAAGGATTTTATTTCATCATCAAATCTGAAGGTAAGTTTTGCTGGATATAAGATTCTTGGTTGGCATCCGTTTTCTTTCAGAGCTTGAAATATGTTGTTCCAGGCCCTTCTTGCTTTTAGGGTCTGGGCTGATAAATCTGCTGATATACGTATCGGTTTCCCCCTGTAGGTAATCTGATTCTTTTCTCTAACCGCCTTTAAAATTCTATCTTTGTTTTGTATGTTAGGCATTTTCATTATAATGTGCCTTGGTGTGGATCTGTTGTAATTCTGTGCATTTGGTGTCCGGTAAGCTTCTTGTAATTGATTTTCCATCTCATTCATCATATTAGGGAAATTTTCTGATAGTATTTCCTTGAATAGATTATTCATACCCTTGGTTTGTATCTCTGCGCCTTCCTCAATCCTGATTACTCTTAAATTTGGTCTTTTCATGATGTCCCATATTTCTTGGAGGGTTTGTTCATGATTCCTAACTATCTTCTCTGTTTGTTCGACTTTGTTTTCAAGATTAAATATTTTGTCTTCATTGTCTGAGGTTCTGTCTTCCAAGTGATCTATTCTGTTAATTATGCTTTCTATTGAGTTTTTAACTTGGTTTATTGTTTCCTTCATTTCCTTGTTTCCTTCAAGAATTTGTTTGTTTTTTCCTCAGAATTTCTATCTCTTTATTGAAGTAATTTTTTGCTTCCTGCAATTGCTCTATTAACTGATTATTCATAGCCTGAATCTGCTCTCTCGTCACATCATTCTCTTCTCGGATCACTTTAATTATGAACATTCTGAACTCCATTTCTGTCATTCCTTCTACCATGCTGTCTTTGGGTTCTCTTGGTATGTCATCTAGGTTTAATTGGGACACTTTCTTCCCGTGTTTTCTCATGGTGCTCTTGTATCTTCCCCTCTGTTGCTTGAGGGGTGTTTGATCAAGCGGTGACCCAAGAAAGGTGCTGTCCCACTACCTCCAGGTTGGGAATGATCAATGCTTCTGGGCAGAGGCAGCCTAGTGTTGATAGACAATTAGATACAGCAAGGTGGTAGACTCCGGGCCTGGGTGTGGGCCTGGGCACTAGTTCAAGTTGGGGTGGTGTCACAGAACTGTGCTCAGTGATGGAGACACTGGGCTTGAGAGCCCAGGCTGACCTGAACTCCTCGCTGGGGGTTCAGGCAGTGGCAGGTGGTTGCTCTCTCCTGGGGACACTGTAAGCTATTGCCAAAGGCCCAAAGCTCCCTGCCCGATCACTTCAGACACTGCTGACACTGCTGGCGGCCCCAGGGAAGCTGGGGGAGTGGCGCAGAGTAGTTTCCACTCCCTGCCAGAGACTGCGTTCTCAGAGTTTCCAGGCTGGAGCTCCCCCTGACGCAGCTGGCGTCCCCAGGAAGCTGGAAATGGACCCCCACTGCCAGGGAATCCGCCAAACTCAGAGCAGTTCCACCTCCCTGCCGGGGTCAGGGATTCCAGGGGCTTCGGGCCAACCTCTCCAGGTGCGGCTTGAGGGCCTGGGAAGCCCAAGTTGGGCGCTCTCCGCCAGGGAAGCTGGGGGGAGTGGCACTGAATAGTTCCCACTTCCCGCCAGAGACTGCGTTCCCAGAGTTTCCCGGTTGAAGCTCCCCTGACGCAGCAGAAGGCCCCAGGAAGCTGGTAATGAGCCTTCTCCGCCAGTTAAGCCGCCAAAATGGCGTGGGGTAGTTCCATCTCCCCACCAGAGTCCGCGATCTCAGAGTTTCCCGGACGCCTCTGAATGCCCAGGTAGCCTGAGATGCTCGGTCTCTGCCTGGGAGGCCGCCGGTCGGTGCCGGAGCCGCGGCCAGTGACTCCACAGGGCTACTGGGGACCCGCACTCACTTGTTGGCTGACGCAGACCCAGGTCGGTGGCTCCGAAGCGGCTGCAGGGTCAGGCGCTCCCGGATCAGGCGCTCCCGGATCGGATCGTAGCTGTCTGGCTCCCGGATCGTCGCTGCCCGCGGCGGGCGGAGCCCAGCCCGGCCGAGTTGGTTCTGGAGCGGCACCTGGGGACCCCTTATATGTGCTTTGAATATAAAATCTCGTTGAGAGTCATATTCCTGCTGTTTGAATCCCGAGCAAGTAGGAATCCACGGAGCAAGTAGGAATGCAGCCTTCCTCTAATCCGCCATCTTGGATCCCCCCCCCCCCATATATCTGTTTTTTAAAGAGTTATTTTATTCTGCAGATTCTTTCATTTTCTACCCAACATGATAGTCAGTGGACCTGGAGAGTTTTCCCATTATACCTTCTATAGAATAATGGAATCCTTTTGTTTAATGGGTCAAGGTAGAAATGCAGATCCATTGACTTGCCACACACACAAACAAATCTTTAGGGCCAAAAGGTGCCTGTCATATAAGGCAGGCCAATTGTGTACATGTTGGGGACATTTAAGTTCATTTCATGTTTTTCTCTGGCGTTATCATTAGTAGGTATTAATCTGGCACGCAAATACCTTTTATATTAAAGTAGCAAAAAGCCTAACTCCTTCTTTAGTTATAGGTCCTAGAACCTTTGCCATTAAGTGCTGGACCCCTACCAACTAATGAGCTGGTTTTCAAGCTTTCTCACTTCTTGGATGACATTTGATTTGCTCAGAGAGAGGAAAGGGCATGAATTGTACAAACATCAGCAAAGGACAGGAGTGAGCTGCAGTGCAGGTTTTCCTCTTGCAGCAGGAGCTCGCTTTAGAAGGAGATGCAGAGCTTTCATGTCATAGGCAAGAAATTTTTTTTAAAAAGGCATGAAAAAGTACTATGTTGGTTTCTATTGTTGCAACAAATCACTACAAACTTGGTAACTTAAAACAACACAATGCTCTCTTACCGTTCTAGACATCAGAAGTTTAACATGGTACCCTTGGTTGGGCTGAAACCAATGTGTCAGCAGAGCTGTGCCCCTTCTGGAGGCTTCAGGGAGAGAATATGTTTCCTTGCCTTTCCCAGAGCTTCTATAGGATGTCTGTGTTCCTAGTATCATCCTTGAAGAAAAGGACAACAAGCACCACATCCCTGAAGTATCCTTCCCTGTTCTCCAAAACATAGCCAGGTTAAGGGAAGGATGAAAGTGGCCAGAAGCTGGTCCAGATATGTATTTTCTTGAAGGACTTTGGTTTCCTCCCCTGCATGCCAGGTTAGGCATGCAGCTACTAGTGCATCTGTAGAAAGCTGCTTTTGTGCATACACACCAAGTTCCCTGGGGTGCTGGTTGTACATTTGGATGAAGTAAGATAAGCTGATGCTGCTTCTGTAACTTAACCTGTAAATTCCACCCTCCCTCTCCCTGACCCCCGTGGTAACTGGTGTGGATTAGCGCACCATGGAGAGGGACATGCTCAGCCAGCCATCTGCCACTGGACAAAGGGCTGTGAGGGAATGGAGATACTATTTTCTGATGAAATGGAGACACCATTTGAAATGGAGGTGCACCTGTACAACCTGTCACCACTGGATCTTCCTTGTAAGCATTTCTCAAAAAACCTCTCTCTCATGCCCTATCTCCAGGTGTTTTCTTTGATCTCTTAGCAACCTATCCCACTGCCTGTGTACAACTGGGCTTGCTCAGTACACTTGGCTTCAGGCCATCTACCATCTTTGAAGCCAGCAATGGCAGCAAGTTGAATTCTTAAGTGTCTTCTCTCTGACGTACTCACTATTTTGCCTCCTTTTCTCAATTTTAGACTCTTGACTGGATTGGCCTCTTCCATATAGTCCAGGATAATCTCCCCATTTTGTGGTCCTTAACCACAATCACATCTGCAAAGCCCCTTGTTTTATATATGGTTGCATATTAACAGGTTCCAGGTACTAGAATAAGCACTCCTTTTGGAGCAGGCATCATGCTACCTGATACAAATGTCTGACCACAGTAGATATGTGTACTTTCCAGCTGTCCTTTTCAATTTGAAAATCCCTGGGAAAATGCAAAAGTATATTACTGCAAGTGTATACACAACTATTCCTGAAGTGTTATGACTATTAAGTGCTGTTTGTACTCGTTTGTGTGACCCTTCTTAGATATCTTCACTAAGTTATATGTTCACTATAGACTTTTTCTTTCTTTCCTTCATTGTAGTAGCATTTTCCCTTTATGTAGGCTGGGTTACTGTTATGGTTTGGATGTGAGATGTCCCCCAAAAGCTCACAAGCGAGGCAATGCAGGAAGATTCAGAGTAGAAATGATTGGGTTGTGAGAGTCTTAACCCAATCAGTGAATTAATCTCAGATGTCCTGCCTCACCTACAGCCCTAAGGAGTGGAGATGGCCTTCTATGGACTAAGACCTCTCAAACTGTGAGCCCTCAAGTAAATCTTTCCTCCTCTATAATTGTGCTTGTTAGATCAGTTAGTCACAGCAGTGAAATAGCTGACAAAGACAGTTACCAACATTTTAGTGTAGAGACTGGAGACTAAAAATACTATTAAAATGATGACTGAAATCCCTCCAGTAATTTTGGCTTTGCTTAGAATTAAATAACATTTATCTGCATAACATCTTTCATCCTGGAGGGCTGGTTATCATCAGGACAGCAAAAGTATCACTGAATCTGACCCTTTCAGGCAATCTTACCCTCTGGAGGGCTTTTCATAGAAACATTTTTTACCATACATAATGTTGAGAATAGAGAAAAAGGATAGGAGTCAGAAGAAAGAAAATCTTTCTTCTTTGATTTCTTTTCTTTCTCTTTGACAGCTTTCCTTCTCCTGGAATCTCCAGATTTAAATAAAATCAAGCCCTAGAGAGGAAGGTAAAACCACATTTTCCAATTAAAAGATAGTTTCTTAGAAAGCCTGATGGATATGTCTATAGTGGAACTGAGCCGATTGTGTTAAATAGCAGTATACACATTGTGAACATTAAGTATGTAATCAGGTCACTAAATAAATCAATAATCCTTTGAGGGCTCTCTCTCTCTCTTTTTTTTTTTTCTTAAGTAACAAGCAATTGAAGGATAAAGTAGGTTAGGGATGAGGCCAGAATTTTTTTTAAATGATAACAAAAAGGCTTGTCTCCTATTTGCAAAATTCAAAATTACTTAACAGATGCCTACTAAAAGTAAGGCTATGAGATGTAGATGGATGTGAATGTGTGCACATGAAAATAATATTCACCCCTATCAATCTAGTTTACAAATTTAGTGAGAAAATACTGCAAATAATACGTGTTTCTAGGTGTGGTGGAGAATTTTTTATAAGTGTCTTTGATCTTCTAGTTTGAAATCCACTTCTGATTTTATTTATGTGATTCATACCAACTCATCAAAAATAAGGGTTCTGAAAAACATTTTTATTTATAATTTTAAAAAACTCAAACATCACTATTTTTGAGATATGAAACTTTTGATTTTTTTTCTTTAATTTGTAAGAGACATTTTAGTGAATCCAAATCCATTTGATAGAGGCATGAATAGTCTCTATTTCACTTTGTGGTAGAGTGAAAGTCTATTTTAAAAAGTATAGGCAAAAAACACTATAAATTTTAAGTAGGACAGTCTGTCAGGTTTAATGTATTTTCAACTGGTTGGAAAAAAAAAGTGAGCATATGCATAAATAAGGGAGATAAAGGTGATGATAGATGAGGAAATCTTGTTATGCAGTGGAAGGTGGAAATAAAGAATCAAAACCAATCTGACATTGAAACCTCATCACAGTCTGACTTCTGGGTGTTAGGGAGATGCAGTGGGTACAAGTGTCAGAGGATACCAAACGCATCAGTAAGGTCTCCATTCTGTGGTACTCAGGAGTGGACTCCAATCTCAATAATGCTTCTACTCAGAAGCAAGACAGGAGAAGATGCTGGTGTGGATTGAAATGTCACTCCTAGTAATCCATAGCTATTAATTAATAAAAAATCACTATTTTTGTTTCTATTAGAAGAATCCAAGTCATCCCAGTGACCCCCAAGAATAAAAACATCATCTAGTTCTTATTGGAGGGCTTCAAGCATGTTTACATTTTTACTTGAATGAATGGAATGGTTTCTCAAATGCTAAGGAGTTATTCCCTTGAATATGATCCTTGGTTATTTCATGTAAATTAAAATAAATATGTAACTGTATTTCTGGATCTTAGAGCTAATAAGTGTGTCTCACAAATGAAAAAATATCCATATATGTGGTTAATAGTTGCCTGACAACCAGTGCCCTCATCTGCTCCATCAGAAGGATGAATTTTCTTTAACTAAAATTTAATGCAGATACTTGGAAGCAGAACAACATTTGCACATCGAATAAGATAATTATGGAGTAACTTGAGAGTTAGCCTAGCTACACAATTTTACTTGTTTGCATCTTCTATTTCTAATTAAGTTTCTACCAAACCCACAAATCTCTTTCTAAATGTCCCAGCTGTCTCCTCTGGTGTTTGGAGAGACTCTTTGAATAGTGCCTTCCTGTACATATTGATGTCCTTGCACACTTCTATATCCTAGCACTTAACTACTTTCTCCATATAAATTTTGTTTGCCTGACAAGATTTTAAGAGTCGAGAGGGATTACCCTTACCTTCATCATTCTTACCAGCATTAGGAAGTGCCTTGTACATTGTGAACATTTAATAAACACTAATCACACAGCCAAACCAATCTCAAATATGTTTGAGGTCTCTCTTGATATCACTCCTGCCACAGTCATCCTACAGCTCCCAGAGACAGTATTCCCCTTGGAAAGGGAATCTATTGGGTCTTATTTAATTAAGACAAAATACTTCGGTAAATTCAAATTATTTTTGGCATGAGAGACAAAGTGAATTATCTCAGGGCCTTTTCTTCCTCATTTATCCCAAAGCATACTGAATTTAGAAAATAGTGTGGACATTATTTGATAGTACACCTTATTTTGTCAATTCTACTCTCTATTCCCAAAATTCCTCTGTTACAAATCAGTAAGTAGATGGGAAAACAGAAAATGCTCATATACAGAGTGTTAAGGTTTGGATGTGAGGGGCTCCCCAGAAGCTCACATGTGGGACAATGCAAGAAAGTTCAGAGGAGAAATCATTGGGTTGTAAGAGTCTTACCCCATCAGCAAATTAATCCCCTGATAGGGATTAACTGAGTGGTAAGTGAAGTGGTAGGGTGTGGCTGGAGGAGATGGGAATTGGGGTGTGGCTTGGGGGTATATATTTGCATCTGGCAAGTGGAGACCCCTCTTGCTGTTCCCTGACCATGATATGAGCTGCTTCCCTCTGCCACACTCTTCCTCCATGATGTCCTGCCTCACCTTGAGCTGGAAGGAATGGAGTGGCCTTCTATGGACTAAGACCTCAGAAACCATGAGCCCTCAAATAAACTTTTCCTTCTTTACAGTTTTGCTGGTCAGGTATTATAGTTGAAGCAGTGAAAAAGCTGACTAAAACACAGAGTTCGAACAGAAAAAGCATCCTCTTGTCACCAAAAATGCCACTACATCTGGGTATTATAATACAATGTCATACACATTGCTCTCATATGTGGAACAAACATTTTTTCAAGCAATTAAGAATAACTTTAAGATAACTTCAAAATATTACTGGAATTTTTAGGCATAGGAAAAAGATTCTTTAAGTTGCTTGTCACCAATTGTGGGGAATGTTTCCTTTGCCTGTACACTAGTAAGTATCCATTCTACAGTTCAGCAATTGTGATCATTATTAAATCATTAATCACTGATTTAAAAGAATCATGAAGTAATGTTTTAACCTTAAGTGGAGTTAGTGTTATCTTCCCTATCTCATGAAGATGCACAAAATCAATAGACTGCAAACATTTTAAATAAATTGCAAGTTTGTAAAGACAGAAAGAAGATAACATTCATTAAAAATAAATGCCAATTCTTTATACATAATGTCATTTGGAAAGTCCCGATACTTGGGAAGCTTTGCTAATGTATTCTTAGAAAACAAATAGTGTAATCTTGAGGGAATGTCAAACATAGGCAGGACTATGAGTCTAGTGTCTTTTGTAAGTCAACTTGACAGAAACTGCATTTACTCCTTTTAATAATGAATACACCTATCACACTTCCATTTTCCAGGCAAACTCATTTTTGTTTATTAAAAGGTTTAGACTTCACTCTTCAAACAGACATTTGTGTCTTTAACTCCTTGAATAGACTAAATGGTGCTTGAGTTCATGTACAGGCCTCTGGGTTCTGTTTCTTAATTATCTCTGGTCACTAGTTTAGACCCGAGTCATCTCCAACATTGACTCCAAGGAAGATCTTGGGGCCTGCAGAGCCAAAGCTAGACAGACGAGGAGAGAGGCCCTGTCCAGTTCTAACTGTGAGCCAGTCCACCATGCTAACAGCTTTGTTGGTTCTCTGCTCTCTCACTGTGGCAGAATCATGGAATTTTTGGTATTTGACAAGAGCAGCTTCTGCTTTGTGTTTTGGTTTTTACTAAAGGTGAATCTTAAAGACAATTAGAAAGGACCATATTGTCATCATGTCACTTAAATAGCCCTGAAATTTGCAGATAAATGGTAGAATTACATTTAATGGATTTGGAAATTTCTTTCTATATTTTACTGTCTTGGGATGTCATATATCATATTCAAAATTTAAACCAAAATGATGTATTAAAACATTTAGGTATTTTAGACATGAAGGTTGAGGAATAATTTGATGCTATATTTTCTAGCACAGTGTTTTCAGTAATGCGGGTACTTTTAGAGTTGCACTTGCATATGCAGCTATAAAACCAAACTATGAGGGTGAGCATATGTTGAAAATCAGGGAAAAATGGACAGAGATTATAAGAAGCAAAAGGAATTAATTCAGTTTTTAGAAGGTTTTAAAGCAAATCATATTAATCAAACTTTTATAATGTACAAGGATCTATATTGTTTATTCACAATACAATTCAATCCCTTTATGAATGCCATTTGCAGTTTAAAACAACCCTCGCATTCGCTACTAAAACTCTGATTTAATTGTAGTCCACTTTGGCTTATTGAATACAGAGGGGAATTTTTGGATTTGTTCATTTCTTAATGGGGGAGAACAGTAATAATTGAATATGAGTCTTAGATACTACCTGATAAGGAGCTACTGTAAGACTAATTGACTCTTGAAAATGTTGTGCCAGGTGACTTACAGCCATGGTAAAACAAAACCAGAAACAATACTGGTTTCTGAAGATATAACGAGGCATTTTCTATATTCTGTTGTGAATCTCAGATCCCCTCTTTTTATGCCTTTTGGAGACTATTTCATCACCTTAAGATTCAGATATAGAGCAGCAATAGAAGTCTGGGTTCGCCTTTGATGGATGTTTTTGCTTTTAGTAATTGGAACACGATGCCTATTTCTTCAATTTATTTTGTGCCTCAGTTCATTTCAAAGTCAATTTGAAGCAGATGTGGCAATAATTTTCTCTTCCTTTTTCATTTTGTGATGAAAGGTGAGATGAATATCTTCTAGGAATCTAGTATGTGTACAAATGCCTTTAATGAATAAAAAATACTATTTACATAAAGAAAGATAAGTGGTTATAATTTTAATTTTTTCCTTTTTCTATTTATCTATCTGATTTATCACTCATGTCTACCTAATCACTGAACAAAACTATAGAAAAAAGGATAAAAAAATTAGCATTGTTAATCTTGCCACCATGTCAAATTATTCTTATTTAATCTGTTAAAAATCATAGGACTTAAGATCCTGCTAACATGCGTCTCTTTAATAAATAAACCTCGTACCCATTTGTTTGTGAAATGAACCTGGTCTCATTTTAATGTCTGTTTAGAATCAACCTTCTGTGGGGTTCCATTTTGTCTTTCAGAACGAGTATACTTCAGGAAGTTTGTTACAGCATTTTCTTCCTTCACTTTTCTGGTACTGACATATAGCATCATTCCCTGGTCCAAATACTCACAGTTAAACTTCTCAGTGTGGCTGGGAGTCAAACATTAAGATGCATAAGAATCACATGGGTAGCTTTTTAAAAACGTGGGTGTCTGGATCCCCAGTTCAAGTAACTGACTCATTAAGGTGAGCTGGGGGTGAGGGTGTTTCAATTTTCATAATTTTTTTCATCATTCTGATTCAGGTTGGGAAGGTTGATAAACAAACTGAATTAAAACAATGACT
Source organism: Glaucomys volans (assembly GCA_020662805.1). Lineage (NCBI taxonomy): Eukaryota > Metazoa > Chordata > Mammalia > Rodentia > Sciuridae > Glaucomys > Glaucomys volans. The sequence continues at coordinate 13,519 of JAJEJO010045206.1, forward strand.
CAAGACATCGACGCCTACTTTTTCTCGAAGAACTGTTTCAGTTTGACACCATTACAATATAACACACTCTTGGTACATTCTCCATAACAAACAATTCCAAGTTTAGTAACTTGAAACAACCATAGCAATTTATTTTGCTCATGAATCTGTTGATTTGGCAAGGACTTGGTGGGGTTGTTTCACCTGAGTGCATGGGTGTTAGCAGGGGTGATTTGCTTGGAGCTGGATATTCAATTCCAACATGGCTCACTCACATGGCAGGCAAATGGGTGCTGGAAGCTGGCTGGGAGCTCAGCCAGGAGCCTTAGTCTCCTCATGGGCTTCTCCATGAAGTTGCTTGGGCTTCCTCACAGCATGGTGGCTGCCCTAGGAGTGAGTGCCCTAAAAGAAGGCAAGTGGAACTCTATTTTCTCAAGACCTGGCTTCCAAAATGGACACAGAATTGTTTCTACTGTATTCTATTTGTCAAAGCATTCACAGAGTTCTCTCAGATTTAAGGAGAGGCATATGGATTCCAACTCCAATGAGAGAAGTAATTTTTGACTATTTTTAAATTGTCATAGTAACCTGATTATTACAGATTATGATTACTAAAAGGAAATTTAGAGGTTATGTAGTCTCTTGGTTACCAAATTAAGGTGGGTGATGACCCAGAGGAATGCAAACATTTGAACTTGATTATTTTTTTTTATTATTTTAATGGCATTATATAGGTAAAAAAGTTTTCTATGACATTCAATACATTATAGATATGGGAAGCCATCATTACAGCAAGGATACAGAGGTTTATCACCTCAAACAACTTGCTCGTGCTATCCTTACCATACCTATACCACTGGCAAGCACTGAGTAATTTTCCATAACAATATTTTTATCTTTTTGAGAATATCAGAAAATAGAACAACAAACTATGTTAATCCTTTGAGATTGGCTTCTTACTATTTTTGCAACTTATCTGTTACATGTATCAATAGTTTGTTCTTTTTCACTATTAAGTAGCTTTGCATTGTACAAATAGACTGGCTGCCTCAGTTACCTATTGAAGGACAATTTGGTAATTTCTCAAGTTCAGTTGTCACAAATAAAGCTGCTATGAATATTCATGTGTAAAACCTCTTTTCATTTGAACTAGTGATTTTAAAATTTATAGGTGTAAGGTAGGCTTTAAAATATGCATAATACAGTAGCACAGTAATACAGGTGTATAATTTTCATATAAGTTTTGTGTGCATGCTCATTAACCCTTATTAATGATAAGGGTATATGATCAAAAAGTGAGATGCCAATGGTAGAAGCTGAGTGGCGGACACACAGGGCTTCATTACACCATGATTTCTACTTTTAAAATGTACATGGTACAAGTTTTTAAAAGTCTGTAGACCTCTCTCTGGTCCACTATCTGCTGGGATAGAGATGTGAGATTGAAAAGGACCCAGGAGCAGATGAAAGAGAGATACTCAGGTCTTCTGCCTCCTTCCCAGGTGTTATGCTGCCAAGCAGTAGCTGATTTAGGTAGAAGGATAACCTATATGAGAATTTTAAATTAACTATCATATTTTTTGCTTTCTAGCATTTGCTCACCACATCTTTGAAAGAATTGATGGGTACCTTAAAAAAATCCCACTACGAGAGCAAATTGGGCCAGCAGTGCTGCTCATGTTAACCCTCTGTGGTATTGGCTGCTGCCACTCTAGACATACGTACTGGACAGAAAGCAAATAAATACCTAGAGAAACAGAAGTTCTGGCTCTCTGCCTTGTGTGGAGAGAGGCTACTGCTTCTTAGACTTTATTGTTACTCATGTCAGCAAATAAGTAGCAACCTTAGCATGCATAAAGCTCGACAACATTAAAGCAAAGAAATATAATTATTCAGAATTCAGCACATGACAAGCTGATACCTCTATAGTGTCACTGGCCCTTTAATTTGTGCTGGAAAATTTTTTATTTGCTACTTATTGCTATTTATCTTTTATTTCTCTTTGCAAAAGAAAAATTAAACCACCCAAACCAACTTGGTTTGGCCAAAACCTGTCAGATGATAGAGTAATTTCCTTTCCACACTCAGACCTTGATAGCCTATCCTGACTGAGGGGAAAAACAGGGACACTAGTAATAGGAGGCCGTATCCAAACCAGCAGTGGAACCCAGATTCAGAACAAATGGCTGTAATGCAATACAATTCAGCCTGTCTCAGCTATTTAAGTTCTCACTTACTTCCTCTGTTTTCCTAGCTACAGTACAAGGAGAGCATTGTATTTCCAATAAATAATGTATAATTAATTAGCATTTCCAAAAGCATAGGACCCTTCACATATAATCGTCTTCTCTCTACCCAAACAGCAGGTACTAATGAGATCAGGTTTTTGTCTTGGAGCAATCAGTGCCTGTTATTCGGTAATTATAGAGTGCTTAGGGAATGGAACTCAATTTCTTCGGGTTTATCCATTTAAAATCAACCTTGTTACTATGGAATGGATAGAATTTTTACATGGGAAATCTTATTTAACAAAGTTAGAGAAAAGGGACCCTTGCTCTAAGGAAATTTCAGTATGTACTGCCTAAGAGGACTTAATCATTCTGAATTAAATAGAATAAAGAAATCAGTGGAGACACCGCTTGCATGTTTGAGGGGGCTTTGCTGCTGTTGCGATGCTTAGCCTTCCTCTGGCAAGTTTAAATGAGTACAAGTGTGTTCATGTTCTTTACTGGACTAGGCTCTCAAGTTGACACACATGTACACATATACTTGTCAGATATAAGTAAACTCTTATTGTAATACCAATTTTATTTATTCCCTTAGGGCCTCCAATATCCTTCAGGTTCTTTTCAGTGGTCTAGCCTTACCTTGAGTTAGGAAATGAGGCTGAAGCAGCACAGGTCATTGAAGTGCAATAGCTATTTAGGCCAATTTCCAGCATGATGGTGAGAGAAGCGCAGAGGAGGACTTACAGTTAGACATGATGATGATCTTAGAAGGGGAGGCTGAATGAGGAGCATGTATTTTGATTTCAGAGTGAAGTATTTGCTGTAGCTGCCTCTCCAGGGTGCTACTGATGTGCATATAAAATGTATGCATATCATTTTTGAGTCATGGCTGCTGCTGAGTCCTTTATGCACTTACTTCTGACCTCTTTTGAACTAATGGGGAGTGTCAGAAGCTGACCAGCAGTCAAGGACAATAAGCCAGGGGGGCAGGGCCACTTTACCCTCTGTAGCAGTGCCATGCAGGAATGAACTCTGTCACATCATAGTTCACGACCATGTGACTCCCACACCTGGCTGTGCATCAGCGTTACTTGGACAGCTTCTCATGTGTGGCTCTCTGGACATTGTTTCACACCTAGTCAAGGAAGATCTATGGAGAGTGGGAATCAGGAATCTTTGAAAACATCTCTGGGTTGTTCTGATTATCAGTCAAATTTAGGAACCATTGTTTCACTCAGTTTGTTTAAAATGGCTTAAGCTCAGCTAGGCATAAAGATGACAGAAATATGTACACACATACAAAAATGCTCAAAACTAATTAAATCAATGGTTTATTTAAATCTCCTGAAATTTATCTTATTACAGCACTTAGTCCCTTTTGGAGGCAGATTATAGAGATTGGAGAGAGAACAAAAATATTCCCATTTCTCTATAGTTGCTATATTGGATATCCACATTTATTATGGATTTGCTCCAACGATCTGTTCAATATATAATAAAGACACTTTTTTAAAATCAAAATATGTCTAGTAAAACTGAAAAAATTCATAAAAATAATGAGTATGATCACTCAATTTGATTAAATTTGTCTGTTATTCTGGGGTAAAAATATACTACCAAATATATACTTCAAAGTTTCTTTAAAATTGTTAAGACTGAGACTCATGAAGGGTTTTATTCATTGATGGACAGAGTATAAGATAGTAAACAGAGGTCCATGAACTTGGTACTAATATCTTTGCAAGAAAGCCATATTTTCTTTTCTGGCCTTTCAAAGTTTTTTTTTTTTATTTTTTTTTTATTTTGAATTCTTGGTCAACATCACCTGTAAAATCTCTTTGAGCTCCAATGGTCCCTAAACCTGACTGATAATTAGAACGACCCAGAGCTTGCCTAGGAAATGCTACCATTTAGGAGTGTAAGATACCGCAATGACTTGGCATCATGGGATAACTGGAGTAGTGCAGAGGAAAAGTCACCAACATCACAAGGTGGCTTGGTGAATTGGAGAGTCAGAACTGGTGGTAGAGTAAGAACTGGGTTAGGGCATAAAAAGGATCTAAGTAAGTCAGAGTAGAGAGGACATTCCAGGCTCAAGCTTTCCATATCCTGTGAAGACTGACCAAATTTCCCCAGGAAGTAAAGTTCTCCCTCTTTTCGGTTCCAAAGCTCATTGTGGCTGCCATTACCATTATCAGAGCACACACTGACATTCTTTTCCTGTGACCTTTCTTTTAGATAGCAGATTTGGTTTTTTTCTTTTTTAATTTAATTTATTTTGATTCATTGTACACTAATGGAGTACAATTGTTTTTCTGGTTGTACATGAAGGAGAGTCACACCATTTGCATAATCATACATGTACATAGGGTAATGATGTTTGTCTCATTCTGTTATTTTTCTCCCCCCAAGTCCCTACCCTTTTTTTTCCTCTATGTAATCCATCCTTCCTCCATTCTTGCCTCCCTCCCATCCCGCATTATGTATCATCATCCAGTTATCAGAGAGATCATTTGGCCTTTGGTTTTTTTGGGATTGGCTAATCTCACTTAGCATGACCATCTCCAACTCCATCCATTTACCTGCAAATGCCATAATTTTATTCTTCTTTATGGCTGAGTAATATTCCATTGTGTATATATACCACAGTTTCTTTTTCTTTTTTTTTTTTTCTTTTATTTACTTATTGATTCATTGAACACAAATGGAGTACAGCTATTGTTTCACTGGTTGTACACAAAGTAGAGTCACACCATCTGTGCATTCATGCATGTACACAGGGCAATGGTATCTGTCACACATTGTTATTAATTTTACCCCCCACCCACCCCCACCCCTCCCTTCCCTCTATGCTAGCTATCTTTCCTCCATTCTTGCCATCTTTCCCCCCCACATTATGCATCATCATTCATATATCAGAGAGACCATTCGGCTTTTGGATTTTTGGGATTGGCTGATCT
>JAJEJO010045208.1:0-19048 GCA_020662805.1 Glaucomys volans
CAGTTACCACTCAGTTAATCCTTATCAGGGGATTAATTCACTGATTGGGTTAAGACTCTCACAACCCAATCATTTCTCCTCTGGACCTTCCTGAATTGCCTCACACATGAGCTTTTGGTGTACACCTCACATCCAAACCATAACAAGGGATTTTTCTTTTTTTAATATTTTTTAGATGTTGATAGATGTTTATTTTATTCATTTAATGGTATATGGTGCTGAGAATCAAACCCAGTGCCTCACATATGCAAGCCAAGCAATCTACCACTGAGCCACAACCCCAGCCCTGGATTTTTTTTTGGTATCCCTTATCAGGATGTAATAGTCTCCGTTCTCTCTCTGATGAGAACTTTAAAAATTTTTGTTCTTTTTAGATATACATGACAATAATACATTCACAGAGTATAGCTTATTCTAATTAGGATCCCATTCTTTTGGTTGTACATGATGAGTTACACTGATTGTGTATTCGTATATGAACATAGTTATGTCCGCTTCATTCTACTGTCTTTCCTATTTCCATCACCACTCCCTTCCCTTCATTCCCCTTTGTCTAATCCAATGAACTTCTATCTGCTAGTTGATTTTTGACGGGGTTTGACAAGGGGCTCCAAGTAATTTTCCCCTTTGTCTGAATGATTTCCTGTGAAGACATTCCTGATTATTTGACAAACACGTTGGTCCTATGGTTGCAGGAGCCTTGTCCCATCCTTTGATTTGAGTAGTCCCATGATGGAGAAGTGACACTTTAGGAGTCAGTGTCTGAAGACCCATTTTTAGCCAGTTTTAAACAACAGAAGTTTTTTGGAAAGATTAGCTCTTAGGCCAGAAAAATATAAAATATTAATAAAGCAATCCAGTCTGTATAGTAGATTTGAACTAACAGAATCTCTTTAGTTCTATTATTTTATCTGTTTATTAGTATTTTTTAGTTGTTGATGGACCTTTACTTTTATTTATTTATATGTGGTGCTGACAATTGAATCCAGTGCCACACATATGCTAGGCAAGCACTCTATCACTGAGCTGCAAACCCCACTCCTATTATTTTATTTAATCAAAGAGAATCAACTTGTCCGTAAAAAGTGGTCTTGTCAGTTCTGCATTAAAAAGTGCCTGTTTTTGCCAGGCACAGTGGCACCTGCCTGTAATCCCAGCAGCTTGGGAGGCTGAGGCAGGAGAATCATAAGTTCAAAGCCAGCCTCAGCAACTTAGTGAGGCCCTAAGCAACTCAGAGAGACCCCGTCTCTAAATAAAATATTTTAAAAAGGGTTAGGGATGTGGTTCAGTGGTTAAGCACCCTGGGTTCAATTCCCAGTACAAAAAAAAAAAAAAAAGTTGCCTGCTTTAGCTACAGTTCTTCTTATGTAAGTCAAGGTTAATCACCGTTTTGGGTAGAAAGTTTAATACCACATTTCATACTATCTTTCAAATTTAGGTATATTTCACAGAACTATAAAAACCTTGAATGCAGACTACAAGAATTAATGTTATTTTAACAATTGAGAATATACATAACTTCACAGAAGAAATACAATCCATCAACAACATATGAAAAAATGTTCATCATCTCTAGTAATTAGAGAAATGCAAATCAAAACAACTCTAAGATTTCATCCCACTCCAGTCAGAATGGCAATTATCAAGAATGCAAACGATACGTGCTGGTGAGGATGTGTGGAAAAGGTACATGCATACCTTGCTGGTGGAACTGCAGATTGGTGCAACCACTATGGAAAGCAGTACAGAGATTCCTCAGAAAACTTGGAATGGAACCACCATTTGACTCAGCAATCCCACTCCTCAGTTTCTACCCAATGGACTTAAAAGCAGCATACTACAGTGATGCAGCCACATCAATGTTCATAACTGCTCAATTCACAATAGCTACACTATGGAACCAACTTAGAGGCCCTTCAACAGATGAATGGATAAAGAAAATGTAGTGCATATACACAATGGAATATTACTCAGCCTTAAAGAAGAATGTAATTATGGCATTTGCAGGAAAATGAATGGAGCTGGAGAATATCATGCTAAGTGACATAAGCCAAACCCCCAAAACCAAAGGCCAAATGTTTTCTCTGATAAGCAGATGCTGATCCATAGTGGGGGTGGGTAGGGAAGAATGAAGGAACTTTGGATTGTGCAGAGGGGAGTTAAGGGATGTGTGAGGTGGTGAGGATGGGAAGGATGGTAGAATGAGACAGACATCATTACCCCATATACACGTCTGATTACACTACTGCTGTGACTCAGCACCATGTACAGCCAGAGGAATGAGAAGTTTTGCTCCATTTGTATACAATGTGCCAAAATGCATTCTACTGTCACGTATAACCAATCAGAATAAATAAAAAATTAAAAAAAGAATATATTTATGTATTTATGTTAACAAAATCACAACAGAAACAGTGCAACTGAGAAAACTTTCTGTTTCTTAGTTCTTTTGGTACTGGGGATGGAACCCAGGAGTGTTTCACCACTGAGTTCCATCCCCAGTCCTTTCTATTTTTTTCCCTGAGACAGGATCTCACTAAGTTGCTGAGACTGGCCTCAATCTTGCAATACTCCTGCCTCAGCGTCTCCAATTTCTGGGATTACTGGCATGTGCCACCATGCCTGATGAGAAAAGCTTTTTTTAAATAGCCAGTCTTATACCTATCTTGTACCAAAATCTTTAACCTTAAGCTCGTTTTGAGATGAAGGATGAATAAGGCAGAATTGCTCCTTATTAACTTCAGAGATATGGTTCATGTAAATGAAAATGACTACAAATAATATATAAGGGACGGCTGGGGATATAGCTCAGTTGGTAGAGTGCTTGCCTTGCATGAACAAGGCCCTGGGATCAATCCCTAGCACTGCCAAAAAAATAAGGTTATTATTATTATTACACAATTTAGCAAAACTAGTTGTCTTTACAATATGTTAAGACAATGATCATGATTTATAACATTATATCTGGACTATCATATTTTTTAAGCTTTAGAGTATTTGTGTCAATAAAGCATATTACATCATTGTAAAAATAGCAGTTCATTTAACCAAAGTTATAATCCAAAAAGACACTACAGAAAAAATAATGAATGAACACTTGCCTGTGTATGTGTATGTGTGTTACTGGTAATTGAACCCAGTGGTGTGCTACCATTCAACTACATCCCAGACCTTTTTATTTTCTTTTTAAGATAGGGTCTTGAAACAGGGCCTCAACAGGTCTTCTGGTGCCAAGATCTTGGACTTCCAGCCTCCAGAACTCACTGGAGATAGAAACAGGGGCATTCTCATGCTCGGCAAGCACTCTACGACTGAGCTACATTTTCAGCCCCTTTTCTTCTGTTTGGGACTAGTAATGACATTATGCAAAAGATGATAGAAATAATGCAAAATTCTGTTTAAAATTGAGTCACAGGAAAGTAAAAAAATGAAATAAACATCATTTTTTTAATGTTCGTCAAAAAAAAAAAAAAAAAAAAGGACTGGTCTTGCTAAGTTGTCCAGGCTGTCCTCAAACTTCTGATACTTCTGAGTTTCTGGGGTTATAGGCATCAACCACCAAGCCCAGGTAAAGCCTAACTCTTTCAGGATTTAATTTTCATTTAAGCAATCAAACACCTAACAAAATAATAAGCAGAAAATACAGGAAATTATCTTGATAAAACATAAAACTTTTGTTCTTTAACTCAGCCTGTTTTGTATATGTTGCTAAGAGCAGATTAGTCATCGCCAAAGTGTTGGATCCTACCTAGAAATGCATTTTTCAAATTTTATTTTTTATTGTTTTGTTAAGTTATCCATGACAGTAGAATCCATTTTGACATAATTATAAAAGCATGGACTATATCTTGTTCTAATTCAGACCCCATTACTTCTTCTTCCCCTTCCCTCGCCCCACCCCTGGGTCCTTTCCCTCCATTGATCTTTCTGCCTATGAATGCATTTTTTAAAGTTAATTTAAGTTCCCTTGGAATTTAAACATTAATCAAAACACCAAAATTTATTGCTATTAGAGTAGGTAGACAGACAGGAGCAAAGCAAATAAGGGAAGGAGAACAAGGTTCATTTGTTTTTTTGGCACTAGGGAATGAACCCAGGGGCATTAGTTGCTTAGTGCGTTGCTAAGTTACTGAGTCTGGCTTTGAACTCTAGATCCTCCTGCTTCAGCCTCCCGAGCTGCTGGGATTAAAGGCACGTGCCACTGTGCCTGGTGAGTAAGGCTCACTTTATCTTGAGTGATAAAGGATCGTTCCACCTAGGGCGATAAAAACGCCTTCCTGTAAACCGCCTCTTTTACTGATGGATACTATGTTCTGAGATTGAACCTAATGGTGCTTAAACACTGAGTCATATCCCCAGCCCTTTTTATTTTTTTTTATTTTGAGAAAGGGTCTCCCTAAATTGCTGAGACTAGCCTCAATCTCGTGATCTTCCTGCCTTAACCTCCGGAGTTGCTGGGATTACAGGTATGCACCGCTGCGCCCAGCACAGATATTTTCTTGAAACCAAAAAGAAACCGGTGGAAGCGGTCTAAGGGACTTTCCAACTTAGAGCATGCTCAGAGCACTGAAGCACTAACCCATGCTGGGAAACTTCAGTAACCATCCCAAATACATAATATGTGAGGATAGAGGTTTCCAGATCAAATATAAAAACCTGACATGTGGAAAACCCCACACTACTTCTTCTCTTGGGATGACCTCTCCACAGATTCCGGGAGTATACTCTCATTTCACTAAATAAACACTTTATGCTCTTTCTACCTGTTTCTTGTCTGAAATATTTCTTTTGAGAAAATAAGAACTGAGAACTATATTGCCAGGTAACAAAATTTGGTGCCATGATTTGGGTGGTGGTTAATTCAGTTTGTGGCTTTAGCAAACTCAGATCTGACTCCAAGTACCATTGAAAAACAAGGTAGGAATCAGGAAACCTGGATGGATTGGACCAGCCCTAGAGAGTCTTTTACTGCTTCTGAAAACTTAATTTTGCTTTTGTCTGGGCCCACCATTCTCTGCCAAATCTGCGATTCTGGTGGATGTCGTGTCTTGCAAGGCTGTGTTTTCATAGTCCTTTCTGTTATCTGGGGATGTAATCCCACTGTTTCCCCCCCTCCCATGTGGATCTATGCCCTCTCCCTTGTCTTTTTTGCCACTGTTCTCCCTGCCCTTGGATTGATCCTAGGTTTCAGACTCTCTTCCTTCACTTGTTTCCTTTATACCACCCTACTTCTATCCAGACCTCAGCAATGGCTCTTGTCCTCACCTGGATTATTTGCCTTATTCACAGAAAGTCACTAGGACCCTTAAAGCCTCTCTCCCCTTCTTTAACCTCCCTAGTTTATGGTGTAGGACCATTTCTAATTCTGAATTAAAACCCCTCCAGTAAGCTCACTACTGGGTACACATCCAATGGAGAAGAAATCGGCATGTCAAAGAGATACCTGCACTCCCAGGTTCATCGCAGCACTATTCACAATAGACAAGAAATGGAAATAACCTTAAGTGTCCACTGACTGATAAATAGATAAAGAAAAATGAGGTACATATACATAATGGAATACTGCTCATTCATAAGAGACAAGGAAATCCTGTCATTTGAGACATCATGGACTACACTGGAGATAATTATCTTAAATGAACTAAGCCAGGCACAGAAAGACAAGTAGTGCATGCTCTCGTTCATATGTGGAGTCTATAAAAAGTGATCTCATAGAAGTTGAGAGTAGAAGAGTGGTTAGCACAGGCTGGGGAGAAGTAGGGAGGAGGAAGGAATGGGGAAAGGTCGATCAGTGGGTACCAAGATGTAATTCAATAGGAATATGAACTATTACTTCAATAGGAATAAGAACTGCCACTTCTGAGTTAGAAATAATGAGGTGCCACAAGAAATCAAATGTGCTTGAAATTGGGTGGGCAAGGCGAACCTTTACTTCTGCCAGAAGGGTGTGCTACTGGAACCTGGAGACTAAGGGCACATGGATGGGCAATCTGCCTTTTTACACACCTAATGAAGTGCAGCCCTTCTCCCTGATTGGAGGACTCAGAAGTGCAATCTATATGATTGGATAATTGTAAAAGTGAGGCAGGCAAAAGGGAGGGACTATAATTAAAATGGCTACAATTAGATCCAATTAAGGCTGAATACTATATTTGAAAATGGACCACCAGACTTTCTATTTCTTACACAGAGTTGGGCGAATGTAGATAACAATAACGTACTGTACATTTCAAGAAGCTAGAAGAAACTATTTTGATGATTTTCACCATGAAGAAATGATAAATGTTTGAGGAGACTGTTACATTTAACCCGATTTAAATACCATACAATGATTTAAACATTGTGCAACGGATGTGGCACTCATTGATATGCACAATTTTACATTTTTAAGAATCTTTTAAAAAGTAAACTTACTTTTTGAAAAAGCATTCAAAATATATAGTAGTCCTTTCTTTTGTTTATTTTCTTTGCTTTTTGGTACCAGGGATTGAACTCAGGGGTACTCAACCACTGAGCCACATCTCCAACCCTATTTTGTCTTTTATTTAGAGACAGCGTCTCACTGAGTTGCTTAGAACCCTTGTGGAGGCTGGCTTTGGACTCCCGATTCCCCTGTCTCAGCCTCACCAGCCACTGGGATTACAGGTATGCACCACCCCACCAGGCTTAGTTAGTCCTTTCTTATCTACAGGTGACACATTCCAGTATTCCCAGTGGATACCTGAAACCACTGATACTATAAACCGTATATATACTATGTTTTTCCTATATGCACATACCTATGTTAAAATTTGATTTATAAATTAGTTATAGTAAGACATTAATGAAAATAATTACTAATAAAGTAGAATGATTATAACAACATATTGTAATAAAAGTTAGGAATGGAATCTCTCTATCTAAAAAATTGTACTCTCCCCTTTTTACTTAAAGGAAGTACTGCATGGCTCCTCAGTGCCATATCTGAATTGTCAGGGACGCTACTCTTGTTCTTTGGGACCATTATGAAGTAAAATAAGAGCTACTTGCACACAAGCACTGCAATGTCACCACAGTCAGCCTGGTAACCAAGAAAGTGACTAATGGATGAGTCACCCAGATAGCATGGACATGCTGGACAAAGAGAGGAGGATTCATGTTCCTGGTGAGGTGGAGCAGAGCGGTACAAAGATTTCTCAGGAAGTGCACAATTAATGCTTGGGAATTATTTATTTCTGAAACTAACATTTAATGTTTTGCACCAAGGTTGACGTTGATCATGGGTTGTGACTGAAACCTTTGAAAGTGTCAAAGGGGGACTACTATAACCATAAAACACTATATAAATTAGAGCTACAGTGAGTTACTATAGTGGGAAGAAAAGAAAGATGAATAGAGCACATACTCATGTGGCGGAAACAAAGGTCTTGATGAAGCTCTACAAAGGTGAGGTAGACCAATGGGAGCCCTTGCTTCTTTGCCAACTTTAAAAGGCCCTACCCATGTATCTACCATCTACATGAATTTTGAGGGATTTTAAAAGCTGGCAAAGATGACAAGGGGAATGCTGCCCCAGGAATTGCCTGTGGTAACATATTGGCAGATTAATCAAGATGAAGAATGATGTAGGGGCCATGCTCTTCTGGCTCAAGGCCTGGCTGAGGACCTGAGGCCATATGTACATGTATGACTAACACCTACCTTACTACCCTCATCCCAAAATAAGAGCTATCCTATCTTTTAGGGAAATCATGTCTTTCTTTTTCCATTAGAGTCTTATCAATGTTAAGAAGCACTCAGAAATATTAAAGTAAGTTTTTACTCTTTTTGAACTTTGTAGAAAGGAAATCATAAAGCATATGTGATTGCAGATCTGGTCATGTGGCAGCCAGTAGCTATGTGATAGCTCCTAAAATATTTCCATGTTCTTATCCCCGCAACCCATGGCAGCGATTGGTTAAACAGCATTATGGACTGAATTGTATCTCCCTCTCCTAAATTCATATGTTGAAGTCCATTATAATCCCCAGTGTATTTGCAGATAGGGCCCGAAGAAGATAATTAGGGTTACATGATGTGATGAATATGGAGCCTTGATCCAGTTGCACTGCTGTCATTCTAAGAAGAAAAGACACCAGGAGTGTGCGTGCACAGAAAGGCCCTGTGAGGATACAGTGAACATATGGACATCTGCAACTCAGGAAGAGGGGCCTCCCAGGAAACCAGCACCTTGACCTCTGACTTACTGTGTCCAAAACCAAGAGAAAACAAATCTGTTATTTAGCCGCCTGGTCTGTGGTAGTCTGTTATGGCAGCCCAAAGAGACTAATGCACATGGCAATGGGGAATCAGGGAGTAGACAGAACTGAGATTGATAATCAGATGACCTTAAATTAGGGAGCATATCCTGGATTACTTGGCTAAGTGTAATCATAAGGGTTCTTCAAAGTGGAAAAGGAAGTGAGAAGAAGAGCCAGAGAGACGGTAGAGTGGGAGGGACACAGACCAATGGGTTATGGCTCAGAAGATGAGCCAAAGAATAAAGGAAACCTCCAGAAAAAGGAAAATGAGTAGAACCAACCCTAGAGCTTCCAGAAGGAATGCAGCACAGTCACCTTTTGAACACAGATGGTCTCTTCTTCTAGAGCCCATGTACACAGAAAGTTAGAATCTGTGTCTCCTAACCCCTCTGTGTGGATTCTCACAGATTTGTTGCTATTATCCGTTGCTCTCCTTGTCAAAGGTGTGACCACTTCTCCTGTTCACCCACTTTGCATTGAATGCTAAACATGGATTGTGAAAAGCTTTCCAAAATAATTTGAGGCCCAGAAGGATGTTTTCTTCATTCAAAAAGGACTTACTTTTGCTTTTAGCAGGCATCTCCGGGTATTAAAAATTAGAATTACCGTAGCATCAGATGAATTGAAGGTGGGCTTTAGTTTCTTCTGGAGCTGGTGTAGTTTGGATTTCCCTAACTCCTGGGGTGTAGCTCTTCAGGACTGCAAACCAAAACATGGGGGTGTGCATCTGGGCAACCTTCTTGGCAGGCCCTGGAGTCCGATTTTTGCCCAACCATTTTTCTAGAATAGGAAAGCTCTGCTATCTTCTTAAACTTTCAGCTGCCACTTTTGCCATTATCAGACACCCCAAGAATAAAACCATACCCACAGATCGACTCACCTTTTTGAGTATCCTCCTTCACTGGCTCTCGAACCTGTAATTCTCCCCTACTTCATTCACTTTCCAAAGATGTCAAGAAGGGGTTTTTTTTTTATACATTCTTCAAACTCTTCCCAACACCTCCCCCAATATTCACATGTTGAAGCCCTAACCCCCATTATGTCAGAATGTGACTGTATTTGGAAATAGGGTTTCCTAAACAGGTCATCAAGTTAAAACGGGGTTATTAGGATGGCCCTCATGCAACATGACTGCTATCCATGTAAGAGGAAATTTGGACACAAGTATACACAGAGAGAAGGTCATGTGAGGACACAAGGATAAGATGGCCATCTGGTCAACTGATTTCAACAATGCTACCATGAACACATGAAGGGAAAAGGATACTCCTTTCAATATATGATGCTGGGTAAACTGGATAACCATCTACAGAAGAATTAAATTGGACCTTTATCCCACACTATTAAAAAATCAACTCAAAATAGATTAAAGACTTAAACGTAAGACCTGAAACTATAAACCTTGTATATGAGACACAGGGGGAGTCTCGATGACATTGGTTTGGGCAATGAACTTTTATATAAGGACCCAAAAAGCATGGGCAACAAAAGCAGAAATGGGCTGAGATTACATCAAGCTAAAAATACTTTTGCACAAAGAAATAGAACAGGTAAGCCCAAGCCAATGGGCAACCTACAGAAAAAAAGAAAAATATTTACAAACATATGTCTGATAAGGGATACTATCCACAACATGTGAGGAACTCAAACAACTCAATACAAAGAAAACAACCCAATTTTAAAATGGGCAAAGGACTTGAGTAGACACTTCACAAAAGACCACATGCAAATGGCCAACGGGTATGTGAAAAAATGCTAAGCATCACTCATCTGGAAGATGCAAATTGAAATCACAATAAGACATCCTCTCATACCTCTTAGATAGCTCTTACCAAAAAGATGAAAGAGCTTGATGCAGTGGCACCTGCCTATAACCCCAGCTGCTCAGGAGGCTGAGGCAGGAGGATTGCAGGTCGCAGACAGCCGGGACAAGTTAGTGAGACCGTGTCTCAAAATAACATTTTACAAAAGAGCTAGGGATGGAGCTCAGTGGAACCCTGCTTGCCTACCATGCATGAGGCCTTGGGTTCAATCCCAAGAACCACAAAATAAACAGATAGATAGATAGATAGATAGATAGATAGATAGATAGATAGACAGACACACAGACAGACAAAAGAATAAGACAAAAACCAATAGATTACAGATGTTGGCAAGGACATGGAGAATAGGTACCCTTGACACTGTTGGTGGGAATGTAATTAATACCTTCGTCATGGAAATCATTATGTAGGTTCCTCAAAAACGCATAACAACCCAGCAACTTGGGAGGCTGAGGCAGGAGGATCGTGAGTTCAAAGCCAGCCCCAGCAACTTAGTGATCACTTAGCAACTTAGTGAGATGCTGTCTCTAAATAAAATACAAAAAGGCCTGGGGATGTAGCTCAATGGTTAAGCACCCCTGGGTTCAATCCACAGTACAAATCAAAACAAAACAAAACAAAACAAAACAACTCATAACATGAACTACTATATGATTACCACTACTAGGTGTTAATCAAAAGAAAATGAAATCAGTACGTCAAAGTCATACCTGCATATCTGTGTTTGTTACAACACTGTTCACAACAGTCAAGACGTGGGGTCAACTTACATGCCCATTGATGGATGAATGGATATAGAAAGCGTGTATATATGCACATAATAGAATACTACTCAGCCTTAAAAAAGAAGAAAACCCTGTCATTTGTGACAACATGTATGAACCTGGAGGACATTATGTTAACTCAAAAAAGCCAGGCACATACAAAAGGAAGGCAAATGCTCATGATCTCACTTGTATGTGGAAGTTAAATGGTCAAACTCATGAGAGAAGAGGGCAGATTAGTGATATCAGGGGCTGGGATAGAGATGTTGATCAAAATAAAAAGAAATGTCATGGGTTGGGGATATAGTTGAGTGGTAGAGTGCTTGCCTAGCATGCACAAAACCCTGATCCTCAGCACCATCAAAAAGAAAGAAAGAAAGAAGGAAAGAAAGAAAGAAAGAAAGAAAGAAAGAAAGAAAGAAAGAAAAGAAAAAAAGAAAGAAAGAAAGAAAGAAAGAAAGAAAGAAAGAAAGAAAGAAAGGAGATAAAGAAAGCTTCATATTAATATACCACAGTGAGTTCTACCTTTATGTATATCTATAAAGCACATATTTTTTTGTTTTGTTTTGTTTTGTTTTTGCTGTGCTGGGGATTGAACCCAGGGCCTTGTGCTTGCAAGGCAAGCACTCTACCAACTGAGCTATATCCCCAGCCCCTATAAAGCACATATTTTTAAAAATAAATAAATAAATACATACATACATACATACATACATACATACATACATAAATATATAAATACATAAATAAAGGAAGACCAGTAGAATAGAAGAAGTAAAACAGGGAAATTGAGGAGGGTAGGGAAAGAGGAAGCACTGGGAACAGAAATGGATCAAATTATATTCCATGCATGTATGATTATGTCAAAATGACCCTCACTATTGTGTATAACTAGGATGCATTAATGAAAACATTTTAAAAAGAATACAAAATTTCAGTTAGACTGGAGGAATAAGTTAGAGAGATCTATTGTGCAACATAGTGGTGAAAGTTAGTGTTAATGTGTACTCTATACTTGAAAATTGCTAAGGGAGCAGATTTCAAGTATACTTACCACAAAAATACATGTATGTGAGTTAATAAGTATTCAATTTCACCCTTCCACAAAGTATACTGATTTCAAAATACCATGTTGTACACCATAAATACCTACTATTTTAATTTTCAATTTAAAATTAAATCAAAATGAAGTGGAAAAAGAGTGAACAGAATAAAATAAATTAATTTCGTCCAAAAACTGCTGTGATGTTGGTGAGGATGTAGATAAATTGCAATCCTTATGAGCTATTGGTGGCAATGTGAAGTGACTCACCTACTATAAAAATATATATAGCGTTTCCTCAAAAAATTAAAAAGGGTTACCATATGATCTGGCAATTTCATTTCTGGGTAAACATCCAAAAGAACAGAAAGTTGGTTCACAGAGATATTTGTACACCCCTTGTTCATAGAGGCATTATTCAAGAGAGCCAAGAGTAAGAAACAAACCAAGTGTACATTGATGGATGAATAGATATACAAAATAGGGTATGTTATTTGACCTTAAAAACAGAACATTGTTCAATATTGAAAAGGAAGGAAATTCTTACACATGCCACACATGGATGAACCTTGGAGGACGTTATGCTATAGAATGAGTCTTTCACAAAAGGACAAATGCTACATGATTCCACTTATATGAGGAATCTAAGAGAGTCAGATCGCAGAAAGTGAAATGCTGGTTTCCAGAGGCTGGGAGCAGAGGAAAATAGGAGTTGTTGCTTAATGGGTATACATTTCAGTTTTGTAAATGAAGATGTTCTGGAGATTGGTTGCACAATAATAATGACACCACTGAACTTAACATGAAAAACAATGTTTAAGATGACAAATACAAAATAGGGCTGGGGATGTGGCTCAGTGGTTGAGTGCCCGTGAGTTCAATCCCTGGTACCGCCCCCCAAAAAAGGCAAATTTTAAGTTATGTTTCTCTTACCACATTTAAATAAAAAGTGGTGTGATTTCTGTCTCCAGAGTGGACCCTGAAAAAGAAGCCATTTATATTACGATGACTCACATATCCATATGTCTGTCTCCAACCCAGAGTCAGATCTCTGCCTACTCACCATCTCAAAGTGGAAGTCAAACAGACTTCTCAAATTCACATGTCCACAGCTGAAATCCGCATGTGGAAGGCAAGAAGCAACCAATATGAACATGATCTGTGATGCCACTTCTACAAAGGTAAATAATAGGTAACACCAAACTATATTATGTACACATGGAATGTACACCTGAGATATTAAAGCCATAAAGAATAGTGAACAAAGGATGATCACAAAAGTGAGGATGTGTTTCCTCCTTGAGGGTTAAGGGGACCGAGATCACACAAGGAGGGTAGGGAAAGAGGAAGCACTGGGACTTCCAGGAGTATTTGCATCTGGGACTGGGAGGTGATACCCTATAGGTGACCTTGCAATTTGTTTATTAAACTGTGTACATATATTGCATAGTTCTCCGGATGTATGTTTTATGTCACCAGACCAAAGGGGGATTGCTAATAACACCCATACATCTTTGTAATTAAATACTTCTCACAACCCACCAAACCTGGATATGACTGATCTGTTTTCTCTCCATGCAGTATGCCAGGGCATGGATTCTTTACTAAGTACAAGAGGAAATTGGTTCCTTCACAATGGAGCAAGCTGGAGCAGCACTCTGGTTAAAGTTAAGATCACCAGTCGTGGGACAAGCTGACACTGAGAAGATCCTGACTGGGCAGGGTGTCGGTGGAGGGGCAGGCTCAGCTGGCCTGGGGTCAGATTTGGGGCCAAGAGGGGCCAGAACCAGTGGAATGCAGGGCCCAGGACCTATGTGGCCATGTGGCAGGCTGCTGGCTACCAGGGATTGGGTATCAGCCCAGGGATCCTGTGGCTGCTGGTGGGAGTCTCCAGCACTCCCTAGGCCTGGGTCCTGGACTCCCCACCCTGTCAGCACCCGCTGTGGCTGCTGGAGCTTGAGCTTCACAGCAAGCTCTTTTTAGAAGTGAAGGAGATTCCACATGTTGAGTATCTACCGTGTGCCTCACATACAATGATCACCACGAGGTGAACTGGCTTCCTCTGCCATGTGTTCCCACCATAGTGCCCTTCCTCACCATAGGCCCCAGAGCAACTGGGCCAACTGACTATGGATTGAAACTTCCAAACTCTGAGCCTAAATGAACGCCTCCTCAGAAGAGAAAAATATCTCCTGATGTCATGCACTCAGAATGAGGGCACGTGACCTATGCAAGTTACCTGCCCCAAATGTTTAACCTGAATCTAATTATGAGGGAGCAATCAGACACATCCTGCTTGAGGGGCTTGCTGCAAAACAACTGCACTGGGTCTTCAAAACTGTCTCGTCATGCAAGGCAAAAAGTCAGGGGTTATAGTTGAAACGATGCTAAAGCCACTTGGCAGACAAATGCAATGCATGACCCTTTGATTGGAAAGAGGGATTTTTAGAAAGCAGCTGTGAAGGATGTTACTGGGGCAAGCAGAAAAGGTTTCATGGAGTCATATAGTAGGAACCAGTGTTGTCTCGAGGTTAAATGGTCTTCTTGTGATAATTGAACTAAGGTTTTATAGGAGACCATTCTGAGATATGTGCTGGATGTAATTAAGGGTGATGTATCAAAGTGTCTTCAGGTGAAACAAATGTTTCAATAAAATGATTAAAAGTGCACACTCACATAGTCAGGCACAGTGGCATTTGCCGGTAGTCCCAGCTAATTGAGAGCCTGAGGCAGGAGGCTTGCTGGAGCCCAGGATTTTGGGGCCAGCCTGCGTAGTACAGTGAGACCCCACCTCTTAAAAGAGTAAAATGAAATGAGATAAAATATAAAAGTACTTGCTGTTATGGTTTGGATATGAGGTGACCCACAAAAGCTCCTGTTTAAGTTAGTGCAGGCGGTGAAATTACTGAATTATGAGAGCTATCACCTCTTCAGAGGATTAATCCATTTGTTGGATTAATAATTTAAATGGGCTAACTAGGTGGTGAGTGTAGGCAGGTGGGGTGTGGCTGAAAGAAATAAGTCAATGGGGGCAAGACTTTGGGGTTTGTATTTTGTCTCTGCTGCCACCTCCCCACCACCTGGCCCTGCTCTGCTTCCTGGCTACCATGAGGTTAGCAGCTTTCCTCCCCCATTCCCTTCTGCCTCACTTCTGGCCCAGAGCAATGGACTCAGCCCACCACAGACTGAACCCTTGAAACCGTGAGCTCAAAATACACTCTTCCCCCTCTAAGTTGTTCTTGTCAGGTATCTTGGTCACAGTGATGAAAAGCTGACTGACACACTTACAAACACAAATGGGGGTGTGTGAGAACAAATGAATTGACAAAATGTTAACAACAGATGACTCCAGGTGAAGGATATATGGGGTCTCCTTTCACTTTCCTTGCAATGCCTGTGTAGGCCAGAAATTTTGAAAAGTATAATCTTGAGTAAAGGGGAATATTATGGGCCATGTTATTCCAACTCATTTGAAAATGTAGTAAAAGGTCACCAATACCTAGAAAACATAACTGGCCAAAAACTGATGCAAGATGGAGGAGCGAACCTGAATCATAACCATGACAGAAATACATCAGGGGTCAAAATGCTTTTAACAAACAAACAACTGCCCCGAATGCAAACAGACAAACTCCAGAATTCCCCCACCAAATTCTGACAGACAATGCTAGGAGTGAATATCTTCATTTTGACACAAACTCCTGGAGGAACCTGAAAAGGAGGGACACTCCCCAACTCATGCTATGAGTTTGGAATAACCACCATCCCAAATCCTGGCAGAAGGCAGTTTGAAAGAGAAAAATCCCATGTCAAGCACACACTCATGGCATAGAAGCCAAAAAAATCAGAAAGATGGTGTGAGCCCATAGTATCCTCCAGCATACATAAGGGAGAACGTGTGATAGGCCAAGATTAAATTGGATTTATTCCAGGAATACAAACTCAATTTATCTTCAGAAAATAAAGAACATAATTCTGTACATTTACAGATTAGAGGAGAAAAACATGATTTTCATATTGAGAAATGGTAATTAGGAAATTTCAATATCCATTTCAGATGTATTGTTTACAGTTTGTACGTAAAAACTCAGAGTTCTGAAAATACAATTTACTTACAGGTCTATGGGATCTGTAAACACATACTTTCATGGAACCACTATCACAATAAAAAAAAAAATGGATAACATTTACATCACCCACTAATCTACTTCATGCTATTTGGTAGTTAGCCCCTTCTACTAAACCCCTGGACGCTGGCATGCAACAATCTGTACTTTGGCCCCTATGCTTTTGTCTTTGCCACGTCTGTCACGAAAATGGAATCATACAGCATGGAGCCTTTTAAAATTGTCTTCATTCATGGAAAGGGACACGGATGGGACTTCTGAAGGTACAATGTACAGTCTCTGGACCAGGGTAGTGGTTACCTGGCTTCATCTCTTTGTAATTACTTGCCAAATTGTGTACTTATGTTTCCTGTGCTTGCAAGTGTACACATAAATGATCTAATTATTTATTTATTTACTTTTTGGTATCTTGGTAAGAGGTTTCCTTTTTTTTTTTTTTTTTTTGGTACTGGGGATTGAACCCAGGGGCACTCCACCACTGAGCCACATCCCCAGCCCTATTTTGTATTTTATTTAGAGACAGGGTCTCACTGAGTTGCTTAGCGCCTCGATAAATTGCTGAGGTAAGGGGTTTTCATTAAACAACAATCGTTAATCCTTCAAGCAGAAGTGAGTGATTCTTAGAAAAGTCAGGTGACCCCCAAGATCTAGGGAGGGGCGTGTGATTGGGGTGGGGCACACAGGAGGGTCCCAAGGTTAGCAGTGCTGTGATTCTTACTCTGAGTGGTGGTTAATGGGGTCTTCCACCCTGTGCAAATATGGGGGCCCACTGACGCTAATGTCCAGCAAACAGTGCACCCTGGCTTCCCGCGGGTATGGTTCACATGGCCAGCCTGGTGGTCATGATGTACACATCCAAACCTGGCAAACACTGGCACTGCCTTCATCCCAACAGGAAATGTCTGATGAGGCACTGCGGATGGAGAAAGTTGTCCTCGGAGATTGAGGACAGACCGGCATGAAGCTGTCCAAGTTCACCCAGGATTTTGTGACAGCAAGGACTGGAATCCATAACTGTGACTCACCATGACAATCTGATGCTCTGGATGTCACCTCACACCCCAAAATGCATCCTGCTGAGCCTCCACACAGCTGGGGATACCTGACCTGGCTGCCTCTCACTGGCTGGATGACATCCCTTCCACCCTAGCTGGAGTCTGGTGGGGAGACCATCTTTTCTGCTCTCAGGGTGAAAGCTTACATTTGGAAATGAGTAAGTGGGAGCCCGGGCACCTGGTCCAGGTAGGATTTGTCTCAGAGCTCCAAGGTGCAGCTGCATCAAGCTCAGGCACAGGGAGGTTTCAGCCAACCTCCAGAGCCCACTCTGAGCAGAGTAGCCCGAAGAGGCAGGAGCGGGATAAGGGCTCTCCAGGCCAGCGCCCAGTCCTCCTGGCTGGCAGGGGAGGCTTGAGGGAAAGGGCAGGGTGGGGAGAGCACACCGAGTGAGGGAAGGAATGCGCCCTCCTTTCCATTTGGGCCCGAAGGAATTTTCTAATTCGAGCCTCAGAATCTGCCACCTATTCCACTAGAGTTGGGGGGCTCAGCCCCGACAACTGCCAGTGGTGTGGTGTACTCCTTGAAGCAACATTACTGTGCCATGGCTGGTGTGACTCTGGAACAAGAGAGGACCTGTGCTCAGAGGGAAGGAGTGGGACTGGTGAAGCTGGTCACCAAGGTTCGAGCTCCTGTGCTGGCCAGTGTCGGTCAATATGCTGCTCCCTTGTGAAGATGGCCCCTTGCCTCCGAGGACAGCGCCGGGTGCCAGAATTCATCCCAGTCGGAACTGGCCTAGATGTCTCAGGTGGCAGAAATCCTGAGTTGCAGAGTCTGCCCAGCTTCTTCAGGCAGATGTCAGCTTGTTGTTACCCCTCCAAGAAATAGCTACTTAGGTCAGGGTCTCAGCCACAGCCTGAGGAACCCAGCCCCCCTGCTCAGGTGGAGGCTTGAAGTGGATGGTGTCGATTCCCTACTGTCCATCCTTTCTGGCTCTGAGGACTGATTGCCCTACCATTTGTGTAACAATCTGTCTCCCTGAGTCTATCCCACGGGACCCAGAATGAGAATACAGGGAAGGGTGGTCCCAAGCACGACCTGCTCTCCACAGGCAGCCCCTCTCTCCTCCTTGCCATCCTTGCTGTGCCAATTCTGCCTGGGCATCGGTTAGCTCAGGGTGTGGCCATCTCCCATGGGCACACCCTGCTTCAAGGATGAGGTGAGAATCAGTCACTCTGAGGTAGCCAGCCTGCTCATCATTCTGCTGGCAACACAGGACTTTTGAGACACAATACTCATCTCAGAGGAGGATCAAGAGCCTCTGCCAGAGACTCCCAACATTTTGACAGCACCGACCCCACTGCTGAGTTTGGCAACTTTCACTTCATCCCACCCCATGCCCTCCTATGATTTAGAATTTGGACAACACCCCTTTTAAAAGGTAGATGCCAACCTTGTTCTTCTGCATTCTATCACCTGCGGATTGCAGGCCCTGCTCCTACTGCCTCTGTTCCCTGAATCCAATCTTTCTCTGTCCAGGGAGATCATCTCCAGCTCATCTGATTCCCGAGCACATGCAGACACTGACAGACACAGGAGCGCGCGCGCGCGCGCACACACACACACACACACACACACACACACACAGAATGCTGTATCTTCATTCGTCAGGTTTGTCCATTAGACATGCAGCCTCTCCTGAATGGGAGCTGTCTCACCTACTCAAACATGAATCCATCTCTGAGTCTCAGGCACACCCAACCCTGGACCCTGGATGAGGCAAGGAACCCAGCCCAACTGTCCATCAGTGAGGGTAGTATCAGAACATGGAGCCCAGACAAAATCTCATGTGAGCAGGGTTGGCCTCTGAGCAGGAGCCTGGTGTTCAGGCCTACCATGGTGCCCTGGGTCTGGGTTCTCTATGAACTGGGCCTGGACACTAGAATTTCTCCCTTTTCCCTTCTTGCCCTCCTGGTGCTCTCTGCAAATAGCCTTTTCTCTAGGGGTCTCATAGGACAAA
>JAJEJO010045208.1:22048-32088 GCA_020662805.1 Glaucomys volans
GGCCTGAACACCAGGCCCCTGCTCAGAGGCCAACCCTGGCTGCTCTCGGGGAGAGGCCTGCCACAAAATGCCAAGGATACTGTTCTTTGTTTTGTTTTGTTTTGTTTTGGTGTCAGAGATTGAACACAGGGGTGCTTAACCACTTAGCCACAACCCGAGTCCTTTTTATTCATTCATTCATTCATTCATTCATTCATTTTAATTTTGAGAAAGAGTCTCGCTAAGGTGCCAAGGCTGGCTTTGAACTTGTGATCCTCCTGCCTCAGCCTCCTGAATCGCTGGGATTACAGGCATGCACCACTGCACCCGGCCACGGGTACTGTTCTTAACCAGCTTCCCGAGCTTCTCCTGGCCCCTGCAGGCCCTCATCCCTCAGACAGAGAGCAGACCACAGAACAGAAGAGGTACTTTAATCTGAAACTGCTGTGAGTGGGCAGGGCGGACTGGCTGTAGAAGAACCAGAGGGAACCAGCTGGGCCGCTGCCGCTCGCTCGTGGGCTCCACTGGTACCAGCTGCTCGCCATGTACAACAATGCTGGGTTCAAACTGTCGAGCAGAGCAGAGTCAGGGCTGCCCCTTGGCCAGAGGCAGCATGCAGCCATCCCAGACAGCTGGGATCGCGGGAAGGGGAATGGTAAGCATAACACTCACTTCCAAGGTCCTGGAACTTGTCAGCTAGGGAATGCATGACCGCTGAAACAGAGAGGCATAACTGAGCACTCAGACATAGGCATACAAGGTCTTGGCCCCCTGGCCCCCCTCCCCCGTGCCCTTATGTCCGAACAGCCCTGGGACTGACGCCCCCACCCACCACTGGAACTCAATACGTAAATGTCTTCCATAAGGGAACGACGTGGACCAGTAGTGCTCGAACGCTGGGGCATGACAGAACCATCCAGAAATGCGTTAAGAACAAGCAATCAAGCAAACAAACATAGGGCAACAAACACCAAACGAGCCACACCAAGCAGAGCTTGAAGGGAAAATAAAGGAGGAGTCTCTAGGGGTCCTGAGAGGAGGAGTCTTTGGGACTCAATGGCAGAGTACGTGGAGGTCAGAAAATGCACTGCTCTTTGTGCACAGTCCCAGCAGTCAAGGCACAGAAGGCACCAGGGTCAGGGCAGCTTGGTTTCCCCCACCCCACAGGAAGGTCCCTCCCCGTGGTGCTGCCTGTACCAGCAGCCCAGCCCAGCCCCAGGAACCGGCACGGAGACACAGAGGACTGCCTCTGCCCCTGTCCCTGCCCCAAGCCCAGGCTTTGTCATACCTAGTTGCTCCTTGAGGTCGTCTATTTCTTTCTGTAGCACCACACACTGACCCAGCCCATGCCAGAGAAAGAGAAATGAGGAGTTATATCCTGGCCTCCTCTCTCCTCACTCTCCCACTCACCCCCGCTCCTCATATCCCCCGCATCCCCCAGCCCAGTGGCAACACAGGCAGGGAATCCTCAGTGGAAACGAGGAGGCCTCTGTCCCTGGGATGTGGGATGAGAGGGGGCACCTAAGTCAGCTTAACCTGGAGCCCACCATCTAGTTTGGGCTGGTATTTTTGGAGCCAGAGGAAAGCCTTACCCGGGGACAGCCGTGTGCTCCAGGTGGTTGCTGCTGCCTTTCCAGAACTGGAGTCTGCACAGGTGGATCCTGCTCACCTGAAAACAGAGCACAAACTCCAGCTCCCCAGCTTGACTGTGAAGCGGGAAGAGCCTGGCTGGGTCTAAAGTGAGGCAGCAGCCCCCTCTGCAGGCAGCAAGTTGCACCTGCTCTAACCTGTGGTTCCACCCCTCTCTCTGAGCCTGCCTTTCCTGCTCCGCAGTGTCAGCCCCCCACAGCTGTCACTGTGGCTCTTGGCTGGACACCAGTGGAGCTGCAGTCACAGCCAGCCCTGGTAAGAGCCACACGGCTGGACAGGACACAGAAGAAAGGGCTGTGTTCCTCTCAAAGTCTACTTCTGGAGTTGATGTTTGGGGCACCACTACAAATCACTAAGCCGGAGACCAAGCAGCCTGAGGTCAGTCCTGTCCACACCCAGCTTCCTGTGGGAGCAAGGCTGGGTCCCCAGAAGTGACAGAGACAGAGGTTTCCCTCCTCCACCCCTTTCCCTTCACTGTCATCAACCCACAGGACTCACCAGAGGGCGCGAGGCCTCTGGGAGAGAGGACTCCCTGGCTCGAGTCCAAGGGCTGGGAGTTTCCTGGTGGTTGGGGGACTCTGGTGTTGGGATCACCACCGCTGAATTCTCCATGATGCATGCACAGGCAAGGTGTCCCTGGCCTGTGTGTTGAAAGCTAACACAGAAATTTTTCAATGAGTGCGATCAGGATGTGTGTGTGTGCAGGGGCTGGGGTGAGGCAGGGAACAAGGAGGAATACCAATGCTCATCTCATCAGCACTGTTTCTTACTCAGGCCCAGGCCTGGAAGAAGAGCCGAGTCAGGGAGAAGCATGGGTGGGCTGTGAGGGGACCAGGTTTGAAGAAAGCCCAGGCCCCCTGCAAGGCAGGCTTGGGGGAGAGCTGGGAGGGAGGAATCAGGAGACAGATGGGACTGACTGAACACCCAAGATGGGCAGCTCAAACTGTAAAGGGTCACCTGATCAAGTCAGTGGCCAGCCCTGCTTTCCGTCCCAGCCCTGCCTAGGAAAGAGGCAGGGAATGCACAAAGTGTGGCCAACAGTGACTGGTACCTACCAGGTAGTTTCTTGTTGTCTGCCCGGACTACAAAGACCCCCAATTTGGCATCCTAATGACAGCAGGCTCCCAAAGACAACCTCTGAGCAAGGGGCCCCACGAGCAAGAGCAAAGAACTGTGGGTGGAGTGGGAGGAGGAAGAGGAGGAAGGCCTACTCACTTGGGCCTGTGGGACTGCATCTCTATTCAGGTCATTATCTTCACTGGTCACAGGCTGGGACTCCCATGTCTTCTTGGCCACAGTTCTCTTCCCAGTGGTGCTGTGCTTGGACTGTTTGGGTCCCAGGGGCAGCAAGGAATACCTCTTGGACCTCCCAAGCAGTGGAACCCCTGAGATTGGGGGGAATGTGGCCGGTTCCAGGGGAGTTGCCTTGAGTCTTTGCCCCCACGAAGGGAAGGCCCCGCCCAGTGTCACTCCTTCCAGGGATTTCTTCTCTTGGATGACTTTCTTCCGGGGAGTGGCCTTGGGCAGGCCCCCTGCAGCTGCTGCAGCAGTAGCAGCAGCAACAGCAGCAGCTGCTGCTGCTCCTGGGTAGCTGGGCCTGCTCCCTCCCTTGCCCCAGAGCACGCTCTGCATTTTCTTGGAGGAGCAGGCTTCCAGCTCTGCCAGCTCTGCCAGCTCTGCCGAGGCCTGTCTTTCCAGGGCTGAGCTGAGACCGTGGGGAGCGGAGGTCAGCAGAGGGCCGGGCACGTGAAGGAAACTCTCCCTGCTACGAACGCTGGAGCGTCTGGCTGGGTCTCCGGGTTCCCTGGGGCTGCTGGACCTGGCCTGGCCTCCTCCTTTGGGGCAAATGCTCATCCTCATCAGCTGTATCTCACTGAACTCATCTGAAGACTCGGGGTCGGAAGAGGGCCGCTGGGCTTCCCCGCTGCCCATCATCCTACTTTTGGTGCCTCTCTTGGGCTTCCCCCAGGCCCGGCCCCCCTCGGGCCCACTGGGGTGGCCCAGAGGGGCGGCAGAGGCCTGCTGAGCTTCCACACAGCTCGGGGCCAGCGCGCCTCTCCCACTGAGGCCTGCCTCTGCGTCCGCCCGAATGGCAGACGTTTCGGCAGCTAAGCTTTCTGGGGACGGGTATCTGAGGGCGCACCAGGGCTCCGGGCCTGTCAGCTGCTGCATGATGGCCTCAGACCCCACCGTGAGGGGGGGCATGAAGTCCTGAAGGTCACCCTTCTCGTCAGCTGGGGAGCCAGGTCTGCCTTCACGACCCGGAAGCACCACCTCTCTCGCCTCTATCTCTTCCCACTCGGCCTCCAAGTCGAGCTCATGAGCTTCGGCGTCTGGGAGGCCACCCGCACCCTCCCCACTACATGGTGGCCCCAACTCAAGGTCAAGGCCCAGGCCCTGGGCCCATGGGGCTCCGCTGGCTGCAGAACGGAAACCTGCGGGCTTCCCACTGTCTGCACCAAATCCGTCTCCCTGAATGGAATCCTCATCGGCAGAGCTCATGACACCAGACTGGGCGGCCAGACTCAAGGGGACCTGACACACCAGTTCCAGGCACTGGCAGCTAGGCCTCAGGGCCACGCAGTCAACAGGCGACGCACGAGACCACCTCAAACTCGCGAGGCTTCGCCGGACATCGTGAGCCTTCTATGCCCACATTGAGGGCCTTCTCATTGGTCCGCCTCCCTGCCAACCAACGCATGGCTTGTTGGAGCCTCCCTCCACGCACTCGCCAATAGGGATGAGGGCGCTAGGACTAGTTGCGAAGCCCTGGGTTCTTCTGGCTCTTTGCCAGCCAGTTCCATCAGGGGAGTCTAATTGTGGGTGCTTTCCTCACATCTCTGCTCCTCTTGCAGCCTCTCGTTAGTGGTCCTTGTGCTTTTCCTGTGAAGGTTCACTCAATTTTCACTCATCTGATTAGCACAATCTTCTGCACATGGGATGGTTAAGCTCTTTCATTGTTGAAAATTGATTTTACTTTTAGTTCTCAACTGCAGGATCTGTGATGGTGTTCTTTGCATTAACTCATACTGGGAGTAGCTCCTAATTCTACACACCAATTACCCAAGGTGGCTGTGTTCCTCTGATTGCCAAGTGTTTTCATTTATGTTGATACACTCGAAAACAGGAGTAAGGAACAAGGTTAATGTGATGGGCTGACGGATTTGGCTTATGGAAATGTTACAGGCGAGGCTATATGGATGACTGAAGACTCCATTTTGCTCTGAGACTCCACGTTATGTAGGAAATGCTTCTCCCATGGGAACACCCCCACCTCTGTACCCATCATCAGTTACTTAGCATGGCATGTTTAGCAATACGAAATGACAAGTCCTATATGATGAAAAATTGTTCTCTTTTTGATTCCTATTTCTCCTAAGCAATGCACCATGTGAACGGTGGTGTCAACAAAGATTGTTTAGATGTTAGTAACCATTCTTTAGTTTGTACCTAGGTAGGGTCGTTTTGACCCACTCCCCCCTCTGCTGATGATTTCAGATCGCATGATGTTAGTTTGTAATTTTGAATCATAGCAACAAACACTTATGATTGATGCACTGATTTATGGTATAAGAACCCCTGCAACCCTATGGTCCGTGCTGTTCTTCCAATAGCCATTTTTGGGGCATTGTGTGAGACAGTCAGCTGGACAGCTCAATAAAGACTCTCAAATTTGCACTTCTCACTGGTGATTGGTCTGTTCTTAAGTTGTACCCCATTGCATTTGGAGGCCCCAGCAAGATCCTCGCTGCCTGGTGGGTAATCACTGCTCACCACTGACCTGGAAACTCCTGCGGAAGGGGAAGGCCTCTGAGAGACGTTCCTCAGCCCCAGGCTGCACAGTCTGTGGAGCCCTGCCCCAGGACTGAACTAAATTCTCTGAGAGTCAGCTATTTATGTGCCCCAGGGGACCTGGTAAGTCTATTTCTGGCAGATCTGTATCTGGGGACGCTGAGGAAGGCTGGATGCAGCATTACTCCAGAGTCCGGGACTGTAACAAGACGTTGCCCAACTCTCAGGTCAGGAATCAGGACTGGCCACTTGTCGTTGTCTTTGGTGCCTTACCTGTTCTGTGTTTGTTTGTCTTTTTGTTTTTCATTGCCCTTGAGTGTGGACGTGGGTCAGTCTCCCTCTTGCTTGTCATGTACCCCCTTCAATGCATATTAACCAATTTCCAGGAATTCCAGAGAAGGGCTGCTATGATATCTTTTCTCTCTCTAAATTCTGTGAGAGAGAATGGCCAACTGTCATGGTCATATGGCCCCCTCAGGGGACCACCAAATTGTCCTTGGGCAGCCTAAACATCGTGATCAAATGTCTTACATTCAAATTTGGAAAGCAAATGGTTAAAAAGGTTTTTAACCATGTTCACTGAGGTTTACATCAAAATGTAAACTGCTGCCAACAGGAACTCCCAACTATTGGAATTGGTCCGCCAAAATGCCAGGCCAAGATCAAAATTTTGATGGCTGCTATCCAAGAGACCAGAAAAACCAGTTTAGAACAAGACCCCAACCTGAAGGGGCTCTCCCAAGGAGACCAATGGAAGCAGCTCCCTTGCTGTCTCTTCAGGAAACTCCTTTAGGGAGGGATAGCGCATACATAACCTTTGTCTATATTCCCTTAATTCTTTTCATTTCTGATGAGTGGGACCACATCAGAATGGAGGCCAAAAAAGACTTTTAAAATTCTATTTTTTAAGTTCTTCATTTTGATCTGGTACACCTAGGTTAATTTTTTGATCAGACCTATTTTATCCAACTATAAAGTCTTTCTAACACTCTGTTTCATTCAGAGGCCAATGTACAAGAGTTAACTCTCAATCCTTTGGGTTTTTAAAAATAAGCTACAAGGCCTTTGTCTGTCTATTTGTTTTATGTATATGTACACTGGTGTATTATCTTGTCTACATGTTTGGTACCAAAATTGACACATGAGCTCACAAATTAAAATTTTTTTAAAAAATGGAGCCAAATACCTTAAATTCACATGATTTAAAAGTTTCAATTTAAATTAGGTAAACAAATAAAAGTAAAGATGTTTTTAAAGATTACTAACTCACAAGTTTCTCTAGGTGATCACACACCGATAAAATGTTGATGTCTATAAAATGTCCAATACCCATTTTTCTAAATTTTTCTACAACAGGGAAAAAATGATTGATGCTGTCCAACACACTTGTCTGACATCTTTATTTTTAAAAAATAAGCAATTTAGATTTGACATATATGGAATTGATCATGGGTATGTTTGTTAGAGACATCTGGTTAATTTAAAGAGTTAAAATGCTAACTGTTAAAACTGTGATTCAATTAGAGTACTGAATATAATACGAAGTATTTCA
The DNA here is from genome assembly GCA_020662805.1 of Glaucomys volans. Taxonomy (NCBI): domain Eukaryota; kingdom Metazoa; phylum Chordata; class Mammalia; order Rodentia; family Sciuridae; genus Glaucomys; species Glaucomys volans. The sequence continues at coordinate 29,022 of JAJEJO010045208.1, forward strand.
TCTTATTAAAATGGACTAATTTATCTAAGTTCAGAAATTTACAAGGATTGTTTCAAAATATAAATTTAAAAAAGGGGATCACCAATTAAAAAATTAAAAGGTTCTAGATATAAAAATATATTTAGTAAAAAATGTTTCTAGATTAAAATAAGTCTTTATGTGATTAAAAAAAAACCCCCGTAATACATCTAAGTAAACAATAAGAGGGTCTATTTAAGTGATTAAAAAGTATAAATTAAGGGTAAATTTTAAAAGATTTATATGTATATGTAAGTAAACAACAGTTAAAACTATTCAAGGTTTTTCCCTGAGGTCAAATATTAATGCACTGATATAAACCAAAATTCAGTCTGCTAAATTATGCCGAAATAACAAATAATTCTTAAAACATTAATTTACTCTTAACATTGTGTCTGTTAAGTTTTATTCTTTAGAACAACTAGTCTTAAAAATTGGGGATTTGCACAACTCTGGTTAAACAGCAACTGTTATTTTAGAGTACTGTCCTACATCACAAAGTCTAAATTTTCTTTAAAAGCTAAACTTGGTTAATATAAAAACATAATTTAATTATGATTCTATTACTCTTCTTTATATATTAAATGTGTTCGTATCTTCCAGGTGTACAAGTCTTTAAAATAAAAGGCTTTTTATCAAGCTGGTATTTTATCAAGCTGGTATTCTCCAACCTAAAGTTGTAATGGTAATTTTAAACTTACAAGAATAGCAAATTTTATTGGGGATTTATTCATATCATTTAATGTTCTGTAACTGGACCTGAACCTTATGTTACCTTCTACACTGGGATAAAAATGTAAATATATTTCTAAAAGTTAATGAGAGACTGATTTGTTTTAAGGTTAATGTTGTGAAACATAAGAACATTTTGCCACTTTACTACACAAAAGGAAAGTTAAAAACTCTCTCAGCTTTCTTTGATTCATGTTTTAGATGTAATATCATATTATGTTAACTAACACTCATGTAGACTTAGGAAACAATATATGTAAACTTTGTAAAATGATATTTTTTTAAAAAGGACAAAGATCAGCTTCAGAACTAGACCTCTTTACCTAAGATTTGTGAAGAGCCCCGCCTTACCTGAGATAAGGCTCTGCCTCCCACCTTACTACATGTTAGAGTGACTCCAGAAAAAGCCAGACTTCAGCTCATTTAAAGTTATATTCAAAAGATTGGGTTTTTGTTGTAAAATTACTGTGATCTCAAACAGGGGATATAATGTATAGCTCAGCCAAGATTTAAGATAGCTATTACACAACTAAATATGTTTTTACTGTTGTTAATTCCATTTTGTATTTTCCTTGTAAACTCTATAAACTGTTGCCTGATTAATGATTTTCAGAGGTACTGCTTCAAGAACAAACAACCTAAATATATTTGAGATAATAAGCCATCACCTACAGGACAGAGAATATAGACCCCAATTAAATAAAAGTGGGTAAATGGCTGTAAAGTCATAGACATTAAAGCCCAGTATTCTTACTTGATGACTAGAGAGACTAACTTGCTGGATGTTTAGGATCAAGACTTAAAAATTAAAATTAAGATAAAAGGGCCAAGAAAACCAATATTTGGCTCTTGCCCTCAGAGTCAGACTGAATCCAGGGAGCAAGAGAACTTCTCAAAGGAGCTTTGCAACTCTGGGTCACACAACCTCCTGATCAGGGAGATTGATGAGACCACTAGAGGATAAAAAGCCAATCAGTGCACCTTCTGCAGAGGAGAAACATTGGAAAAGGGAGACAGCCCTGATGTTTCCAAAGGAAGCCACCTCATCAAGGAGACCCTACCTAGCAGATGGCACTAAAGAAGCTAAGAAGCTGCTGTCAAGTTCCCCATGAGTGACCCCGTTGGGAACTCAGCTGATTCTTAACAACAGATAGGAACAAGGTCAATTTGACCAGCTTGATCTTAAACACCTAGCAAAAACAGGTAAAACCAAAACACAGTCATTCCTGGACTTTTTTTTTTTTTTAACACAAATGGGGTACAACTTTTCATTTCTATGGTTGTACACAATGTAGATTCACACGATTCATGTAATCTTACATATACATAGGGTAAGACTGTCTCAGTCTACTACCTTTCCTTCCCCCACCCCCTCCCGTCCCATTTTCCTCTACACCATCCAAAGTTGTTCCTTTCTTCTCTTGCCCCTCCCCACCACCACCCGTCCCCCCTTCCGTTATGTATCATCATCCACTTATCAGAGAAAACATTCGGTCTTTGGTTTGAGGGCTTGGCTTATTTCACTTAGCATGACATTCTCCAACTCCACCCATTTACCAGCAAATGCCATGATTTTGTTCTTCTTTATGGCTAAGTAATATTCCATTGTGTATATATACCACAGTTTCTTCATCCATTCATCAATTGAATGGCATCTAGGTTGGTTCCACAATCTAGCTATTGGGAATTGAGCATCTATGAACATTGATGTGGCTTCATCACTGTAGTATGCTGATTTTAAGTCCTTTGGGTATAAACTGAAGAGTGGATAGCTGGGTCAAATGGTGGGTCCATTCCAAGTTCCCTGAGGAATCTCTGGGACCATACTGCTTTCCAGAGTGGCAGCACCAATTTGAAACTCCACCAGCAATGTATGAGTGTGCCTTTTTCCCCACATTCAAGTCAACACTTATTATTACTTGCGTTCCTGATAATAGCCATTCTAATTTGAGTTAGATGAAATCTTAGGGTGGTTTTAATTTGCATTTCTCTAATTACTAGAGATGAGGAGCACGTTTTCATATATTTGTTGATCACCTGTATATCTTCTTCTGTGAAGTGTCTGCCCAGTTCCTTAGACCATTTATTGATTGGGTTCTCTGTATTTTTGGCGTAAATTTTTTTAAGTTCTCTATAAATTTTGGAGATCAGTGCTCTGTCTGAAGTGTGTGAGGAAAGGATTTTTTCCCACTCTGTAGGTTCTCTTTTCACATTATTGATTGTTTCCTTTGCTGAGATAAAGCTTTTTAGTTTGAATCTGTCCCATTTATTGATTCTTCCTTTTATTTCCTGTGCTCTGGGGGTCATGTTAAGAAAG
>JAJEJO010045210.1:0-13155 GCA_020662805.1 Glaucomys volans
AGTAAAAAAAAAAATTGCTATAAAAAAAAAACCAACCAATCCAAAAAAAAAGAGAACTAAAGATTTCTGCTCTGGCTAACACAGTTGTTTTCATTTTTGCTTTGTTTTGTTTCATTGTTTTATTTCTTTTGTGATACTAGGGATCAAACCCAGAGCCTTGCACATGCTAAGCCAACACTCTACCACTAAGCTCCTTACACAGTTTTTAAGCTGCAACTTACTTTCATTCTGTAGTATGTTAATGGCATCATCTATAATGCAGTCTGGCGAAAATCCTGCAGTCTTAGATAATAAACCCAACAATGATGCAATTTTCAGTCTCACAGATGGATCATTTTCCTGGAACAAAAGAAGCAACTGTCATCTTGATGCTCTACTCTTAGCTAACCCACAAATAGGAACCAAACATGGGAAAGTAACATGCCAAAAGAGACTTAGGGATCCAAGTACTCTAAGCCTTCATTTCTGAAAAATTAATATGATGTTTCAGGAGAAATTTTTTCGATCAGTTTTGTTTTTGTTTTTCTCAATTTGTTACACCCAAATACTGAAAAGTGAATGGGAACTTCTATTTAATGCCTTCCTTATATCATTATCTTTTAATCAAAAAATGTGTAGTTGGTACCTTAACTTCACTCTGCCTCCCTCCCTCCCTTCCTCCTTCCTTCCTTCCCTTTTTCTTTTTTTCCTTCTTGGTATTGGGGATTTAATCCAGGGGCACTTTACCACTGAGCTACATCCCTTCGCCCACCACCCCACCATTTTTTTTTTCCTTTGAGACAAAATATCATTAAGCTGCTGAGGCTAGCTTCAAATTTATAATCCTCCTGCCTCAGTCTCCTGAGTCACTGGGATTATAGGTATGTGCCACCATACCCAGCTTCTACCTACTTTATCATTCAGATTACCAGATCCTGATTAGAAGACTGGAGCAGGCAAGTATAATTGACTGAGTTTAGGTCACCGGCCTGGGCCCCAGCTATAAGGAAGACCAAGATATAAGCAGACTGGCCATTTTAGTTTTGGTGTACTCAAGCACATAGCACCATACCTAACACTAAAAAACTGCTTTAAAAAAATACATGTGAAATGCCAGTGCTGAGATTAGGTAATATTTCTATACCCAAGAAAAATATTATTTAAATGTATACTCAAAGGATATAGTGCCTTCCAAATAAGACCAACTCTTAACCTCCCACCTATAGTTTCTCAGGAGATAACCAAGTACAACAAAGAACGAAAGTGAGGGAAAAGACAGTAAACATGTAGTCAGAAGAACTAAAACCCTGGCATGCTCTCCTACTCAACATGCACACAAATTTAGGAACACCATTTTTGTGGGAACTTAATCTTAAAATATAAGATACAACAGAAACAGAAAGGGTTTTGAAATCTGGCAGACCTAGGTGTGACACCCAATTCACTGTTCAATGTCTTAAAGAGGTAATTAACCTCTCAGAACCATACCTGTGAAATGGGGCTAGTAACTACCTCAGAGCCAGGCGTGGTGGCACTTGCCTGTAATCCCAGCAGCTCGGGAGGCTGAGGTAGGAGGATTACAGGTTCAAAGCCAGTCTCAGCAACTTAGCGAGGCCCTAAGCAACTCAGTGAGACCCTGTCTCTAAATAAAATACAAAATAGGGCTGGAGATGTGGTTCAGTGGCCGAGTGCCCCCGAGTTCAATCCCTGGTTCCAAAAAATTTTTAAAAATAAAAAAATAAAAAATAGGGCTGGGGATGTAGCTCAGTTGGTAGAGTGCTTGCCTTGGAAGCACAAGGCCCTGGGTTCAAATCCCCAGCACTGCCAAAAAAATAAAAATAAAAATAAATAAATAAATAAAATAAAAAATAACCACCTCAGAGGGCTACTAAGGGGAAAATGATAAGCAAAAAAAAATGAGCACATATTAAGCAGTCAGATAGCAGTACCCTAAATTATTTCCTTCCTTCAGCTAATGTTGGGTTTATTCTTTGTTCCAGTTCTATAAATTGTGAGATTAGATTCTTAATGAGATTAATAAATAAGATATATTAAACTCCTAAAACTCAAAAGAAGAAACAACCTTATACAAAAATGGGCAAAGCAGTTAGCCATTTCTCTAAAGAAGATACATAAGTAGCTAAAATGTGGATGAAAAGATATTCAACATTACTAATCGTTAGGGAATACAAACCAACACAAAAAATACCACCTCACACCCATTAGGACAGCTATCATCAAAACAACAAAAAATAAGTGTTGCCAACTATATAGAGATGTGGGTGTGGGATACACAACTGTAATCCCAGAGACTCAGGAATGAGGCAGGAGGATCTCAAATACAATGCTACCCTTGGCAGTTTAGCAAGACTCTGTCTCAGAAAAAAAACTAAAATAGAGCCAGGGATGTAGCTCAGTGGTAAAGCACCTCTGGTTCAACCCCTAGTAGCCCCCCAAAATTTTAAGAGCAGTGGTGGGAAAACAGGGAATATAGCTCAGTGGTAGAGCATGTGCTTTAGCACATGCAAGGTCCTTGGTTCCAACCCCAGCACCACACAAAAAGGGAAATCAAGAATAAAGGCTTCTTTGCTAAACAAAAAAGAGAGAGACACATTGCAATTAGATATGAAGGCCTTAAATTAGGACAGGAACAGAAGAGAACATTTCATTCCAAAAATGAATCTAGTTACAGAAGGGTCATGGTTGATGTTAACTCTTCCTTCGTAATTCACACTGCTCTCTGTATATACTGAGCAAACATTACTTTCAGCAATATGATACATCTTATCAATTTAATGTCTTCTCCATCAAGTATACTATAAGTTTCTGAGGACAGAGTTTGCATCTTTTGTTATCTTTATATCCACAGTGCCTACCAAAAGTTTGCCAAATGAACACCTTTTTATTTATTATATCATAGTAGTAACCCATTCTGCACATACCATTCTTACACCTAATCCCATCGGGTCCTCTTCTTACCTTGTAATAATGTTCCAAAAGAATTCTGACCACTCCCTCCACACTTTCTGCCTCAACAGGCTTTCTGGCAAACTGCAGTAGGTACTGCAAAGCATCTGCTGGGGAAGTAGCTTTACACAAATCTATATGGAGTGCTGCAGATTTACTTGGTTTTGTCAGTCGAAGTTTCTTAGTAGCAATTTCTTCCTGTTGTTGCTGTAAGAGAGTAGAGAACATAAGACATTAAAACCTAAGTGAGGGCTAGGGTTGTAGCTCAGTGTTAAGTGTTTGCCTAGCATGTGTGAGGCACTGGGTTTGAGCCTTAGCACCACATAAAAACAAATAAATAAAATAAAGGTATTGTGTTCACCTACAACTAAAATAAATAAATAAACAAAACTCTAAATGAAAACACAAAGTCTGCTAATTCAACTTTGCCTCATTTGATGGAAATAAGTTTCTCTTATAGTAAATACTATACTTAGTTAATAGACCTAGCCTTAGAAAAAACAGTATGTAAACTGGAAAAACAGCATGGGATTGTGACAAAGTTGAATCATAATTTTGCTTTCAATGGCCTCTACAATGTTGGGCAAGTGACTGAATTTCTCTGTTTCTTTCTCTATAAAATTAGTATACTAACATTTTGTTTTACCCATCTCTGAGAACTATGGTAGCTTTAGAGTTAAGAGGTAACATAAATGATCTATTCTTCTTTTTCCTAATCCATTGTTTATTAGATAAGATATATTAAGAGCCAGCTCAATTTCTTTAGATGTAAAAATGGTATTAGGTTATTTTCATAAATCCTTAACTTTCCAAGATACATAATAAATTAGTTACAGATGAAATTATACAATGATTTGGATTTGTTTGAAAAAAAAAAAAGTCGGGTAGGTAGAGTAGATGAGGTATAGATGAAACAAAGTTGGTTTAATGGTTGTTGAACTTAAGTGATGGGTACATCAAGTTTAATAAACTATTTTTCTAGTTTTTTGGGGGACAGGGAGAAAACTAGAACTGAAGTCAGGCATGGTGACACATACCTGTAATCCAAGCTGCTCAGGAGACTGAGGCAGGAGGATCCCAAGTTTAAAGCTAACCTGGGCAATTTAGTGAGACCCTATCTCAAATTTAAATGTTTTAAACTGGACTGGGAATATAGCCCAGAGGTAGAGTGACCCTGGGTTCAATCCCCAGTACAGGAGGGGAGGGGGAATAAAAGAAGTATCAAGGTCGTATCCCAAAGTTATTTCACAAAAAACTAAACAGAGCAAACTAACTTCTCTACAGACTATGTGCCCATGCTACAAAGATATGCCCAAAAAATACAAAAAAGAAATGAAATGACAAAAACGTTGTAAATAAAAACTGTGAGATCACAAAGGGCTTGGGAATTTGGTTTTAGAAAAAGGAGGAGCTCCCAAAGAGTATAGAAGACTTGAAGACTTGATTAGTCAATGCAATTATCTGTATTATGATCACAGATACACTGTTATGGCTCTCCCATTAGCCTATGAGCTCCTAAAAGGCAAGAACCCTGATATGCATTAGACTTTGCAGCCCAACACTTTCATCATGCCTGGTACAAAGTAATAACTCACTTATAAACTCCTGTTTGAAATGTTTTATTGTTTGTGTGTGTGTGTGTGTGTGTGTGTGTGTTTTGTTTTGGTACTAGGGATTGAATGCAGGGGTGCTTTACCACTGGGCTACATCACTTGTCTTTTTTATTTTGAGACAGGATCTCTCACTAAATTGCCAAGGCTGGTCTGGAACTTGATCCTGCTGCTTCCGGGAGTTTATGGGATCACAGGCGCTCCCCACCGCGCCTGGAAAACTTTTCAATCATTCCTTCATGCAACAAGAGTTTATCATTGGACAGGCACGTGCCTGTAATCCCAGTGGCTCAGGAGGCTGAGGCAGGAGGATCGCAAGTTCAAAGCCAGCCTCAGCAATTTAGCGAGGCCCTAAGCATCTCAGTGAGACCGTGTCTCTAAATAAAGTACAAAAAAGGGCTGGGGATGTGGCTCAGTGGTTAAGTGCTTTGGGTTCAATCCCTGGCACTAAAAAAAAAAAAATAAAAAAAAAATTATTGCCAGAGCACCCGAATTCAATCCCCAGTACCACAAACAAATAAAAACTGGGAAGCAGAACATAGAACGATTTGGAATCAGCCTCTTTAGAAACACAAGGCGCAGCAGTGACCTGACGGGGCTCAGCCTACCCGTCTTTAAACAATTCCAAGAGAGGAAAATATTTCCCTCCTTTCCAGAAGTGCTGTTCCACCACTGAAAAGCTCTACCCCAAGGACCCTGTGCTTTGACTGGACCTTGGGAAATTCCGTAAACATCTTTTCTAATCCCTTAATGATTGCATGTAGCCCAACTTGTCTCTGGGAGTTTGGGGGATCGGAGATGGGAAGGCCTCTGCCACTAACTGGCTGAGACCTAGTATAACGCCAGGAGCCTCAATGTCTGTATCTGTAAAACGAGGATGCAACCGTAAGTCGATCTAACATGGTTTTTTAGGAGAACAGAATGAGATAACGGATAAAACGTCGTATAAATTATTTTTTAAATGTCGATAGACGTTTATTTTATTCACTTATTTTAATGTGGTGCTGAGAATCGAACCCAGTGCCTCACACATGCTAGGCAAGCGCTCTACCACTGAGCCACAACCCCAGTCCCAAGTCGTGTAAATTATAAAGCGCTATTTGCTTCCTCTACTAATTTTTAAACGTCAAACTACACATATTAATAGCGACTACAATTTAACACCCCGCTAACTTGCAGTCTCAAGGAACATATCTCAGAGTGTCGGCACCCAATACAGGCCGTGGCGCCTGCTCGGGCAAAGTCCGTGGGGTCCAGATAAACTTTCCCGCCCCATACGGGTCCCGGGACCTTCCGGGCCAGGAGCTTACCTGAACCACTTTAGTGAACTCCTCGTACACCCGCTTTTTAAGGTGCGCCGCCATGGCTACCCCCAGACCTTCCGGCTTCCGTACACAACAAGGGAGGCGGGGTAGAGGCAGGCGGAAACCCGCCTACCGGAAGGAGCCCGCCGCGATCCCACAAGGCCTCGGGGTTCAGGAAAGAGAGGCCGCTTCTCGATGCTGGACTGCCTCCCCTCTGAGCGAGCGCATTTAGCTGGAGGAACGAAAAGGAAAGCTCAGTTTGGAGGAGGCGGAGTCTTTGGCGCGGGGAAGGAAAAGAAGGAGGAAGTACAGGTTAAAAAGCAGCTCAGCTGCAGAGAAAACCTGGAGCTGTTTCAGGGCTTGAGTCTCTGAATAACGAAAAGAGGCTGAGCTGACGGTCCATTCCTTTGCCCTTCTCACTGTATGCTGCTAGAAGCTTCCCTAAGGGTTGCTTCAGTTCAAACTGTGCGCCACGCCTTCACTACCCTGTAGTGCCTTTTCTTGCTCCCTCATTCTTTAACGGCCAACCTAGCCCAGCGATCTTCCTGGTTCCCAGAATGGCCGAAGTTGCCCACGCCACCGCATAAGAAATAGGCAAATGATGGAAAAAGGGAAAACGAATTTTATGCGGTTTGATAAAACTGAGCAGAAGCAGCTAGATTAATTCTACCCCATCCTACAGGCTGTTAAAATTTATAGAAACAAGTCAGGTCACGTACATATGTCTAGCCTGTGCTAGACAGGCTTTGACAAGAGGCAGTCTCCATTCTCAGTTTCCCTGGCATCCCCCAGGCCAGGGGAATGGACAAACCTCCAACCTTTACTCTCAGTATGAGGAAATACAGGATTCAGAAAAAGTTAAAGAAGTTGTCCTTAATGTCAATTTGTTTCAACTCCGGACATTCAAGTTACCCATCTTTTAATGAATCCATACTTCCCCTGAGAGCTGGGGTACAGGATTAAGCAACCAGGCTTCAGAGTAAGGCACTAGCATTTGAACAAGTGGCCTCAACCACGGATGTGCTTAAAATGCCTAAATTGAGCTAGGTGTGGTGGCCCATGCCTGTAATTCCAGCAGCTCAGGAGGCTGAGACAGGATGATCATGAGTTCAACGCCAGCCTCAGCAATTTAGTGAGGCCCTATCTCAAAATAAGAAAAAAAAAAGGGAATGGGAATGTGGTTCAGTAGTTTAAGAACCCTTGAGTTCAATCCCTGATATTGAACACACACACACAGAGTTAATGTTTACTTTGATTAAAAAAAAAAAAAAAAAAAAAAAAAAGGGAGGCTGGGTAGGTACAGAAGACTCCAAACGCATGAAAAACGTCTTTACCCTCAGAGTCCTGCAGTCTAATTTGAAGAAAAATAAAACTGATCGTTTCAGGATAACCTAAGTGTGTTGGGTAAAAGAATGTGGTTCAGACCTAAATTTCTTCAGTATGTGTCAGGGAAGCTCTTCAGAAGAGATTATTTACGGCCAGTTTTGGTGATATCTTTGACCTGTAATACCAGCTACTGGAGGAGGCAGGAGAATTGCAAAATCAAGGCCAGTCTGGGCAACTTAGTGAAAATATGTCTCAAAAATAAAATGAAAAAGGGACTAGAGGTGTAGCTCAGTAGAGTACCTGCCCAGCATGTGTGAGGTCTGGGGTTCAATCCAGCATCATAAATATAAATACACACCCACACACCCCGTAAACAAAAATAACCAACATGGTTTCATCACCATAATGAAAATACAGATAACCAGGATGGAAGCAGACCTCAAACAGATCAGCAAGCTTTTCTTTATTCCGCCAGTGGAGTCAGTCAGTCAGGCATTTCTGGGTATGGAAATGGCCCCTGAGTTCCAGAAGGAGTATGAGTTTTGTAGTTTACAATGAGAGTGAATTAATCATTGGAGACTCTAGGCATGCTGTTCTGACAGGGACGTAGTTGTGCAGGTTAAAATTTTAACTCAGGAAGGCAGTTGTAAAATGTTTGAAACTCATTGTCACTGGGAAAAGCTCAGAACTCCGCGTTCATTGCTTATCTTCCTCGGAGACCCACTGTTACCTAGAGCTTCACTGTTTATTTTTCTCCTCCTCATGTGCAATGGGAAAAGGTAAAAGTCAAAGGCCCAGAGTTTCAGTATCCACCTCCTCCCTTCAGGACCCATTGTGGTTAGGAAGGGATGAATGTTTGCTTTTGGTGCAGGTGCTGGGGATGAACCCAGGAAGGGATGAAAGTTTGCTTTTTCCCCTTGGGGCCCATTGTTACTGGGAAAGGATTTACTGGGAAAGGTTTAATATTAGGCTAATTTCTTCTCCCTCCTCCCCAGCTGCACCATCTTTCCTTTTTTTCCTGGGGGCTGTCTTATAGGAATACTATTTTTCATAACCCTTCACACCCCATATCTAGTTCTCAGATCTGACATTACTTGTTACCAATCTTCCACTCTAGAACTTGCTAAGTCTCTGACCAACTAAGAATGGGCCTGGGTTTTTAGTACCTAGGGATCACCTTGCAGAACACTAAGCACTGCAGGAAAGGGTAGAGAAGGATGGGGAAAATAGAGAATGTTTTAAAAGCAGGGAGGGGGTATCCTAGAATAACAATGTAAACCTGAAAACATGAGCAGTACAAACTAGTGTGTCTAAAGGTTCTAAATATTGTTTTTCCTTTTGAATTATAAGGGCAGTTATGTTTCAAATTCAATTTTAAGTTTTCATCTTCTGAATTATATAATTTTCTTTGCAGTAATGAGTATTGGACTCAGGGGGCAGTACCATTGGCCACATCCCCAACACTTTTTTTTTTTTCTTTTTGCAGTACTGGGGATTGAACCCAGGGCCTTGTGCTTGACAGGCAAGCACTCCACAAACTGAGCTACATCCCCAGCCAACACTTTTAATTTTTTATTTTGAGTTAGGCCTATACCCTGATCTGCATGTAGAACTCCATCTACTCCTAGAACTCCATCTATTCCTAGAACAAGTTGGTGATTAGGATAGGGCCATGTCTTTAAAGAAGATTGATCCCCCAGTGTGGGTAGGCCAATGAATTGCCATTGACCTGAAGTTAATGAAACTCATCAATACTTTTCAATCTGAACTATACAATAGAAGGATCTGAAGGAACTTTAAAACACATTCTTTCCTACGCCCTGCCTCTAGTTCTGATTTATTTCTAGGGTTCTCTGGGTGTGACCTGGACATTGAGTGTTTTAACTCTCATGGGTGATCCTAACATATAACCCAAGTTGAGAACTGCTGCCCTACATATGGCTTTACACATCCTGAGCAATCATTAAGGAATTGGTAAACTTCTCAAGGAAAATGGGTTATGAGGTCTTACCAAAGTTGGAAGAGATTTGTATTATCATTTGAGACTGAGAGGTTTAAGCCACAGGATGATCCAGAAAAGGGTTCTCATGCCATGGAGACTGGACTTTTTCTCAAGAACAATATATTAGAAAATACTTGGAGCCAGGCACAATGGTGCACATCTATAGTCCCAGTCACTTGGGAAGCCCAGGCAGGAACATCACTTGAACCCAGGAGTTTTAGGTAAGCCTGGGCAACATAGAGAGATCCTGTTTCAAATACAAGAACAACAACCAAAAAAAAAAAAAAAAAAAAAAGTGGGTATACGATGTGGACACTCCCATAATCCCAGCTATTCAGGAGGCCAAGGCAGGAAGATTGCAAGTTCATTGAAGCCACCTGGGAAACAGTTCTGTCATGGAATGGAACAGAAGAAAACAGAATGGAGGAATGAAATGTGGATCAGTGGTAGAGCTCTTGCTTAGCATATGGAGGCCTGTGTCCAATTCCCAGTCCAAAACAAGAAGAAAACGAGTACACAAGCAATCCAACAACCCCAAACCTGGAGTTCCCAAAGGAATGGACTGAAACACCTTTGTGGGTTGTAAACATTAGAGAGAAATGCTTGGCCTTTTGAAGAAGTTGCAAGGTTTAAGTGTACCCAAGAAGTCAGGCTCCAAGCCTGAGAAAAGCTTTTGGATTTTGTTTAAAACATACGACAGAGACTCAACAGGGAAAGGTGTCATGAGGGAAGAGTTAAAATATTTTTGTGTAAGGGCGGGATATAGACATTTGTTTTCCCATAAGGAGGAAAAGCCACATGTCTGCGGGCACATATAGTCTCTCTTAAGTGGACTCCTGGATCTGTACCAACAGAAGAACCATTCCAGAGGAAATAGAAACAAATTGAAGGTGAGCTGGGGATGCAGTAGGGTGAAGAACTCATTTCAGCTTATTTGGGACCTTCTGAGTTTGGGTTACCGAGTCCTGTGCCCCAGGAAACCCTTCATTCCTGAAGGGTCTGCCAAGTTACAAGGCAAGGAAGAGGGCCATCTGCCTGAACTTGAAGGATGAATGTCCAGATTTACTTTCTTTAATTTAGTACTGTCAGCCAGGCATGGTGGCACACGCCTATAGTCCAAGCAACTTGGGAGGCTGAGTCAGGAGGATCATGAGTTCAAAGCCAGCCTCAGCAACTTAGCGAGGCCCTAAGCAACTCAATGAGACCTTGTCTCTAAATAAAATACAAAATAGGACTGGGGATGTGGTTCAGTGGTGGAGTGCCCCTGAGTTCAATCCCCAGTTCCAAAAAAAAATTAGTACTATCTTAGGTTGAGAAGCAGAATGGGAACATACTCTTAGACAAGTGGTTTATTGAAGAAGTGGTGTTCTTAGAAGGGAGTAAGAGCAGTATAGAGAAGCTAAACAAGAATGTGCTCCCAGGTAAGACTGATTCCAGACTGATCCCACAAGAAACTGCAAGAGAAACTTCCTTGAAGCCCAGCATGGTAGCACAGGCCTGTAATCCCAGTGATTTGGAAGACTGAGGCAAGAGAATCACAAATTTAAGATCAGTGTCAGCAACATAGCAAGGCCCTCTCTCAAAATAAAAAGGGCTGATGTAACTCAATGGTTGAGTACCCCAGGTTCAATCACCAGTACTGGGGAAAATTTTTTTCCTTGTGAGTCAGGAGTTAGTCTTTCATACCTTCATCTGAAAGGTGGGAATTCTTTTTTTTCTTGTGTTACTGGGAATTGAACCCAGGGTTGCTTTACTAAGCTACATCCCCAGTCCTTTATTTATTTTGAGACAGATTCTTACTGATACCTGGCTGGCCTCAAACTTCAACCCTTCTGTCTCAGACTCCTGAATAGCTGGGATCATAGGTGTGCACAGCATCCAGCTTCTTTACCAGAGTATGTCTCAGAATTAAGAGTGCATTAGAACCACTCAGAGGGAGCTGGGAATGTAGCTCAGTGGTAGAGCACTTGCCAAGCATGCCCAAGGACTCAATCCCTAGCAACACACACACACACACACACACACAGAGTCATCCAGAGGGCCTGGTAAACTAGACTGCTAGGTCAGCACTCAGAGTCTGACTCAGAAGGATGAAGTGGAGCCTGAGAATTGTATTTCTAACAGGTTCCCAGAGAATGCAGATATCATACTTTGAAAACCACTATTCCAGAGAAGAGGACAGGTATGGGGTTTCCAAAGACACACACGGCTACTGGTAAAAGTGATCTAGGAAGCATCTATTACAGGTACTAACTTCAGATTTTCCTCAGGAAGGTACGTTCCAGGGAAGGATGGACTGGACTACCACCTGAGGCTGGGTAGATGTCATCTTTAGGTCAGACTATCTAGATTGATGGTATCCTGTCTTTTCCTTTTGTTATCCTGCATCTCCTGGCAAAGCATTGTTGAAACATTCTTATTTACTCTAGTCTTGTTATTGTACATCAAGGGTCTGGCAAGCATATGAGGCTTTGAAGAGGAAGCAGTTGGAACTTTCTAGGCAAATGCACAGGGGTCAGGTACAATGAGTGGAAAGTTTGAGGAAGGGTGTGTATATAAACATTTGGGGACAAGGCTCTAAGCCAAACTTGGAAATTGTTTGATGTTTGTATATTAAATAAAAGGAATATGGCTTTTGATGACAATTTTTAATTTCCTGAGCCCCACTAGAGCCCATAACACAGTCCCAGCTCCTTGGGATCACCACCAGGTGAAGGTGAATATATAGAAGCAATGAGCGACCTTGATCCACAATACATCCTTCAGGTAGTATTGAACACGGGACACCTGGTAGCCCTGGGCTTTAATGTCCATCTCCACACAGTACAGAAGGTCCCGGATTTCTGGGCCTACGTTCCAGGGCCCAAACTTGACAACTGGCGTCTTTGTGGCCTCCAGAGAACAGAGTGGCTGGACACACTTCGCAGCATCCTCCTCAGTGCGCATCACACACACCATTACTTTGGAATAGCGTAGTGCCACGGCCTCTGCCCTTGCCAGGCGCAACAGGAGCTCTAGATTCTCACTATAGCCGGGTACTCGCAGTAAGAACTGCTTCCGCCCTACCTGCTCACCAAAAATCTGGGGCGTGTCCTCCAAGAGCTTAATCAAAGGCTGGATTTCGTAGAATTGAGCTTCACGGTACACCTCAGGGATGTGCTCTGTAGGCACCTGCCCGCTGCGTAGGTAGTCCAGAATGGGCCCAAAATAGGTGCCAGCGCGATCGATGAAGAAGCGGCCCTCTGCATCAGTGCAGGCCTTCGTGAAGCCAGAGACCATCTTTGACAGCTTTGAGCCTGGGAGTTTTCTCAGGGTGCCCATGGTGGTGGTATAGATCTGGCCCCCAACGTTCAACTGTACAACAGTGGATACCTGGGGGAAAATGCCACAGAGTGAACCAACAGCACCATCTCTAGAAAGCTCATGAATAACCCAGTACAGAACTTGGGCAAGCCTCAACCTGTGGCTTCAGCTATTAGAAGTTCCACCTATTGAAGGGGATTTTGCTGTGTAGCTCCAGAGGGTGGACATTTTAAAGAGGAAAAAGACTTCAAATACAAGAACACCTATTCAAGCATTTTACACACACACACACACACACATATATATATATTGGTATCAGGGATTGAACTCAGAGGCACTCTACCACTGAGAATATGCAGCTCTTAAGTCAGGAGTTTCCAACCTGGGATGCTCAGATCTATAAAGCAATTTAAATCAAAGAAAATAAAGGGGTGGATATAGTGATGCACACTTGTCATCCCAACTACTCAAGAGGCTAAGGTAGGAGGATCACAAATTTGAGGCCAACATGAGCAACTTTGTGAGACCCTACCTCAATATAAAAAATAAAAAGGACTGGTGCTTATAGCTCAATGGTAGAGTGCACCTGGGTTCAATCCCAGTGCTGCGAAAGAAAGAAGAAAGAAAGAAAGAAAGAAAGAAAGAAAGAAAGAAAGAAAGAAAG
>JAJEJO010045210.1:13165-26638 GCA_020662805.1 Glaucomys volans
AAGGAAAGGAAAGGAAAGGAAAGGAAAGGAAAGGAAAGGAAAGGAAAAGAAAAGAAAAGAAAAGGAGGGAGGGAGGGAGGAAGGAAGGAAGGAAGGAAGGAAGGAAGCGGGCGGAAAGGCAGAGGGAGGGAGGGAAGGAAGGAAGGAAGGAAAAAGAAAAGAAAAGAAAAAAGAAGATGGGGGTAGGTGGTGATCTACATTGCGGAAAGGTTTAAATAACTAGTATTCATTCAGGAAGTATTTCTTGAGTACTTACTATATACTCACATCCAGTGCTAGAAGTTGAAGACAATTCTCTGTGTGTGTGTGTGTGTGTGTGTGTGTGTGTGTAGTACTAGGGACTGAACCCAGAAATTTTTACCACTGAGCTGTATCCCAGGCCTTTTTATTTTGAAACAAGATCTTGCTAAGTTTTCCAGGCTGGCCTTGAACTTGTGATCCTCCTGCCTCAGCCTCCTAAATCACTGGAATTACAGGCAAATGCCACCACCCTAAAAGGACAAAAATTCTTTTATCATCAGAACTTCTGATTAACAGTTGACATACCCTTAATTAGTTTTAAAAAATAGAATCTGTGGGCTGGAGATGTAACTTGATGGTATAGCACTTGCCTAGTGTGTGTAAGGCCCTTGGTTCCATCTCTAATATGGGGGGGAAAAAAAGGAATTTGTTTCATGGATTTTTTTCAAAATATGAGCCCATGGGGCTTAAATAATAATAGGACTGGTCAACACTAGATATAGTGGATGCAAAACTGCTTCATAAACTGTACACATGCAAGGGTAAATTAAGTTAAGCTGTCCAATAGAATTTTTAAAAACCTCCTCTTGGGGCTGGGGTTGTGGCTCAGTTGTACAGCACTTGCCTGGTATGTGTGAGGCCCTGGGTTTGATCTTTAGCACCACATAAAAATAAATAGATAGATAGATAGATAGATAGAGGTTAAAAAAAAAAAAAAAAAAAAAAAAAAAAACCTTTTCTCTGTGCCAAATCCTGGGCTGAGCATGAAGGATGTAGGTGAGTCTGATGTGGTGCCTGCTTAGAGATGCCCGCAGGCCAGTAGGGAGAGAGACCTGGAAACAGACTGGGAGTTGTGTAGCATTTGGGAAAATTTGGTGCCACCAACACACCCAACATGCTCAAGGCCCAGGGTTTTATCTCTAGCACTACACACAGAAGACCATATAATGATTAGTACACATGAAGTGACACACCAGTTGTTAGTTTTACAAACTAGCTTATTAAACAATTTTGTTATTTAAAATTCACTCATGGGGCTGGGGATATAGCTCAGTTGGTAGAGTGCTTACCTCATAAGCACAAGGCCCTGGGTTCAATTCCCGGCACCGCAAAAAAAAAAAAAAAAAAAAAAAAAAAAAGTAAAATTCACTCATTCAAAAAAATATATATGCAATTACTTTTTACTTTGTGCCAGGTACTGGGATCCAGTGATGAACAAGCAGGACACAGTCTCAGCCCTCGCAGCCTAGTAACCCTGCAGTTTTATTGTTTCTATTTTTGTTTTGTTGTTTGAGGGGTTTTGGGCACTTAACTGCTAAGCCATGTCCCCAACCCTTTTTATTCTTTATTTCAAGAAAAGGTCTCACCAAGTTGCGTAGGGCCTCACTAAATTGCTGAGGCTAGCCTCAAACTTGTGATATTTCTGCCTCAGCCTCCTGGTCACTGGAATTATAGGAGTGTGCCACCATGCCCAACTTAAGCAGTGTTTTATTCTTTTTTTTTTTTTTTTTTTTTTTTGCGGTGCTGGGGATTGAACCCAGGGCTTTGTGCTTGCGACGCAAGCACTCTACCAACTGAGCTATACCCCCAGCCCTTAAGCAGTGTTTTAAATGCATTATCTAATTCAATCATCACCACGCTCCTATTAGAATGTATTAAATCCCTATTTTACAAATGAAGAAACCAAAGCTTAAGGAGGTAAAGTAAGTTGTTTAACATCAACTAGCTATTAAGACGATTTAAACTCAGGTTCACTATACTCCAAAACTTGAATTCTCAGTCATTTCATTAAATCATCTCCATTCTTCATCCCCTTACTGATTCATTCATCTCACAAAACATATGGAAGACCTATTGCATGTGAGCCTTGTGCTAGGCAGATGATTAAGACACAGCCCCTGCCCTCGAAGAGCTCCCAGTGGGGAGAAACAGATGGCTTAACCATGTAGGTGCTGCGAGGAAGACTCAAAGGTATGAGATGTCAACTCTTTGTGATTGGGTGTTGATGGTTCTGATTTCTTAGGAGATGTGATGGCTACTGCTGCAGGAAAAAAAAAAAAAATCTGTGCAATGTTAAAGGGAAGGCTGGATTCCTGAACTGGGGACTTCACAAGTCATCGCAGGGTCAGGGACGAAGAAAGGGCTCAGGATTGTCCTTCAGTCTGATTTAGGTATTACCTCATTCTCAACTGGCCTGTGGACTCTATCTCTAAGATTAAAGTTCTATATTGGAATTAAGAGAGCCAAACACAATCGAACTGCTGGAAAGCACTGAGTTGCCATGGCAACAGTTCCTACCAGGGGACAGTTGTGTTGGCTAGATGGGAAAAGGCAGGGGAGAGGATGCATCCTGTCAGCAGCTGTCAGTACAGCTGAGAGAAACAAGCCCAGAATCTATGACTACTCCTTTCTCCCATAAATTTCAACGGCCTTGGTAGGGCTGTTTGGTTAACCCCGAGGTCACCTCTGCAAAGCAGGGAGTTAAATGTGAATATGCTGACTTTAACTCTTGAATGAACCAATGTGTTCCCATTATTCCCATATCACTGAAAGCTTACAGGCCTTTTCTTTTTTTCCGTGTGTGTGTGTGTGTGTGTGTGTGTGTGTGTGTGTTGTGCTGGGGACTGAATCCTGGGGCGCTTTACCACTGGAGCTATATTTTTAATTTGGGGACAGAGTCTCACTAAGTTGCTGAGGATCTCCCTGAGTTGCTTGCAATCCTCCTGCCTCAGCCTCCTGAGTCTCTGGGATTACAGGCCTTCTTAAAGGTCCCCATATCACAGGCAAGAAAAACTCAAGAGAGATGAGTCACATAACTAGGAAGTGACCCTTATCAGTTAGTCTAACTCCAGTACAGAATGGGTGCCCTGCCCCACCCCCCAACATCCAGCCCTACTGCTGCCAATAATTAGCTTTATGCTCAGGGCAGTTCATATTCCTTCTCTGAGTTTAAATTTAGCATTCTGTGATACTGGGAGGCAAAATGGACAGAGAATTCTAAATTCCTCTAGCTCTCAAAGTCTAAAATAAGTCCAATCACTTCAAATATCCTTTCTGAAACTAATTTCTAAGTGTTGCTGCTACTACTTATTTTTCCCTCTGTGCTGGAGATTGAACCCACAGGGATCTACTACTGGATTCTATCCAGATCTTTTTAGTTTTTATTTTGAGACAGGTTCTCACTAAGGTTGTACAGGCTGGCATTGAACTTAGGATCCTCTGTCTCAGTCTACTGAGTAGCTAGTGCAGTAAGACTTCTTTTCTATCACTCTTTTGGAACCACCTGCCCTTCCTCATTTGGATGGGGGCTACCAATCCCCCTGCCAAAGCATTCCCGAGTGGATGGGAAAGGCTGACCCAGGCTCTGTGGTCTGGGAAAGACATGGTCTTTTGGAGTCCCTATTAGATTCCAAGCTGGTGCTGGCCATGAGGATACAGGATCAGACCCAGCCCTTACCCAGTTCAATCTACAAGGTCCCTACCATCTCACCTATTCAAACATTCACATTTCCTTAGATCACTAGTGGAGTGAAAGAAGGGACATCTCCCTAAGATGTCCCTCAAGCCCTTTAAGATCTCTCACCAACCCACAACCTTGACCTTTCCCACTTCCCTATCTCAGTTATTTGAGCCCTAGGTAATCTTGCATTCTGCGCTCCTACTCTCAACTCCCCTTCACACCTCATCAATCACCAAATCCTACCAATTCTATTTGTCTGGTAAGTTCCACAGTCCCCTGGACCTCCCCAGATCCATTGTCCATTCTGAAATCAGAGTTCCTTTTCTGAAGTGCAAAACTGATGCTGTCACTCCCTGTTTGTTTTGTTTTGTTTTGTTTTGTTTTGATACCAGGGATTGAACCCAGGGATGCTTAACTGCTGAGTCACATCCTGGGCCCTTTTTAAATTTTTTTTTTTTAATTATTTTGAGACAGAGTCTTGCTAAGTTGCCAAAGTTGGCTTTGAACTTGTGATCCCTTTGCCTCAGCCTCCCAAGCCTCTGGGAGCCATTGGGATTACAGGGATATGCCACCTCACCTAGACACTCCCTGCTTTAAACACTCGAGTGACACTTGCAGGTGTAGTGGTTATGGCACTGACCTGTAAACCCAGCAACTCTGGAGGCTGAAGCAGCAGGATTGCAAGTTCAAAACCAGCCTCGGCAATTTAGCAAGACCCTCAGCAACTTAACAAAAAAACATCTCAAAATTAAAAATATAAAGGATTAGGGCAACAGCTTAGTGGTAAAGGTTCAATTCCCAGTACCCACCTCCACCTTAAAAAAAAAACAAAAGACACTTGAGTGACTTTTCATTCCCTTCCAGATAAACTCTTGACTCCTTAACAAGGCTTAAAAGGCTCTTTGCAACATGGCTACTGCTTGGCCTCTAGTAATCCAGGAATAAAGCCACCTGCTTGCTCTCCTTCAAGACTTCAATCATTTGCAGCTTCCCCTGCCTTCACTGAGTCTTCCATCTTTCAAGTTAGCTCCCCCAGGAATCCTTCTAATAGGGTTGTCTCAGGGTCCCACAGAGCTGAGTACTTCCACTGTTATAGCAGTTCCCTTCTTGTAATAACCTGTTTATTCGTCTGGATCCCCACTACACTGTGAGGCTCCTAAGGGAGAGACTCCTAACTCATCAGTATGTCACTAGTACATGCTACAAGGCTCAGCACACTAGGGATATTCAATAAATGTCTGTTGGATTGATTCACAGGAGCACCTGGTATTCTGATAAAGGCCAATCTTACTCTACCTGGCATCATTCTCAGTGCTGGCTTCCTAAGTTACCCCACCTTTTCCCAGGAATTCATTATTGAGTACCTAGGTCAACAAGCACTGAGCACCCTGAGTACACAACACCTACAGCACACTGATATTAAGCTAGTGGCTTTGTCAACAGCTAACACCAACAACACTGTCATCACTCTGTTGGAAAGAGTCATACTCTCTCCACTGCTAAATAAATCCCTTTCCCTTCCTTCAGTATTCAGGATGGCACTTAGGCCAAGAAAGAATTAGAATTCTCTGCTTCTGTAGTGCACTAGGGCTTTTATTTTTTATTTATTCATTTTTTTCTTTTTTTATACTCTTTCCAAACTCCGCTTGCCCAAGCCTTAGGGGCAAATAAGCAAGCAGAGGGACTCAAGACCCAGGCAGAGGGCAGACGGCAGATGAAGCAGGCTGGAAATGGCATGGGAAA
Organism: Glaucomys volans; assembly: GCA_020662805.1. Lineage (NCBI taxonomy): Eukaryota > Metazoa > Chordata > Mammalia > Rodentia > Sciuridae > Glaucomys > Glaucomys volans. Next base: position 18,609 of record JAJEJO010045210.1, read on the forward strand.
GAACTGAGAACTGAATCTTTGTTGGGCTGGTTGAATAGACTCCCCATCTGGGGCAGGGGAAAGCGAGAAACAGAGAGAGGGTACTAAGCCAAGCTGGGGGACTGAGGTGGGGCGGGAGCCGGAGGGAGACGACGCCATGCCATGCCAGGCCACGCCACACAGAGTGGAACTAAAACAAAAGACACAAAAATCAAGTGGAGAGGGAGGAGACAAAGGTGGCCGGGCAAGAAAAAGGGCAGCGAAGCAGATGTGGTGGTGCACACCTGTAATCCCTCCAGAGGCTGAGCAGGATGGCAAGTTTCAGGCCAGCCTCAGCAACGAAAGCAAGGCTTTGTCTCAAAATTTAAAAAGGGCTGGGGCTGTACAGCTCAGTGGTAGAGTGCTTGCCCAGCATGTGTGAGGCCCTGGGTTCATTCCCCAGCAGAGAACGAAAGAGAAAAGGAAGGAAAGAAAACAAAAAGCGCCATGAGGAGAATCTGCACAGAACCTAATAGGAACCAAGGCTACGAAAGCAGAGCGAACGAAGCAGAGGGAAAGCCACCAAAGACAAACGAGAGCGCCCAGCCGGAGGCAGAGAGAGATTCAACGCACCAGAAACAGGAGACGCAGACAGTGGGAGGGATGGGCAGCGGGGGGGGGGGGCCACGACTGGCGAAGGAAAACCCAGGCGACGGGAGAACCAGAGGGGAGAGGCGCGGAAATATAGATAGCAGGCAGCAACCCACCCGTCCGCCCAGCGCAGCCATGCACTCACTGTCAGCGGGCTGGGCCGCATATTCTGGGGCGTCGAGGTCAAACTCATTAGGGTTCCGAGGACGGTTAGCACTAAGAACCCCAGCAGCGTGCAATTAACTCTGGCGGGCGGAAATGCACCCAGCTCCTTGCGGCTGGGCGGGCCTGGGTTGGGCGAGGCCACGGTGAGACTCTAGGCTAGGCACCACCCCTTCCCGGGCTGGAATTTCTCCATCAGATGGGGAAGACACAGGGAACTGATACGGACAACCAGGGATTTCTCTTCCCTATAATGATAGCTGGTGAAAGATCAGCAATTCCCATTTTACAGATGACAAAAGCGAGGTTCCAGAATGGAGGGTGGCCGGTGTGGACTATTTTTCCACCTCAAGGCAGCTGCTAGGATCGCAAAGCATGACCAATGATGAAAAGGTCTAGGTTCCCGTTATTTTCATTGTTAAAACATAACCCGTGGCAGGGGGGAGCATAACTCCCCTCTCCTCCTGTGTGGGCTGTGTATATCGAGTTATTGAAGAGTGCAGTATGGGAAGGGTGAAAAAGAGAGGTAATTTTGCTTTTGTGAAACTGACATAATCTATTCAGCCAGATAATCAAGGTCAACATCAACAGTTACTCATCTTGATCATGGTATGTACACTTGATATGTGATGAAGTGATCTTCCGGGACTGGAGTTGTGGCTCAGTGGTAGAGCCCTTGCCTGGTGCGTGTGAGGCCCTGGATTCAATACTCAGCACCACATATAAATAAATAAAATAAAAGATCTATTGGCAACTAAAAAAATGTTTTAAAAAATTTACAAAAAAAAGGTCTTCCTCCAAGCAGAGCATGCATACCTGTCTGGGCAACACAGAAAGACCCTGTCTAAAGAGAAGAGAAGGAGGAAAGGAGAGGAAAGAAGAGGGAAGGAGTAAGAAAGACCATCTTACCATTGTAAGAAAACCATCAGAAAAATTCCAGCATCAGGTCAGGCATTGTGGCACCATGCCTAGAATCCCAGTTACTTAGGAGGCTGAGGCAGGAGTGTCTCAAGTTGAAGGCCAGCCTGTGCAATTTAATGAGACCCTGTCTCAAAACAAAAAAATTAAAAGGGCTGGAATCTGGGTATGTAGCTTAGTGGTAGAGCATTCCTGGGCTCAATCCCTGGTATTGGGGGGGAAAATCCAATACCAGACAAATTCCAATAGAAAGGCATTCTAAAATATAGCTGACCAGTACTCCTCAAAACTATCAAGGACATCAAAAAACAGGGAGGAAAATCTGAGAAACCCTCATAGCCAACAGTGGCTTAAAGAGACAGAAGACTAGATATAGTATGCTGATGGGATACTTAAAAAGAAAAACTAAGGACATATAAATAAGTTATTGACTTTGGTTAATAATAGTATATCAATATTGGTTCATGGATAAATGTAACAAATATACCATATTAAAATGTAATATAAGCCGGGCGGGGTGGCGCACGCCTGTAATCCAAGCGACTTGGGAGGCTGAGTCAGGAGGATCGCGAGTTCAAAGCCAGCCTCAGCAACTTAGCGAGGCCCTAAGCAACTCAGTGAGACCCTGTCTCTAAATAAAATACAAAATAGGGCTGGGGATGTGGCTCAGTGGCCGAGTGCCCCTGGGTTCAATCCCTGGTTCAAAAAAAAAAAAAATGTAATATGGACCGCCCAATGCGGCATTCATGGTGCGCAATGCTGGTCCGCACACCCTGCCTTTGACTCCACGCGCAACTATTCCAGTTCTGGGTGGGTTATGCGCTGCAAGAGTCCTTCCGGTGAGGCGGGCTAGAAAGGTTCAGCTCACGAGATGCCTTTCTTCCTTCTAAGTTCTTAAAAGTTTTGGTCATTTGTTCTTGATGTCACGCGATGCTGTGGAAAGAAAAAAACATGCCATTTTGGTTGAGTGAAAGTTGGAACAACCCTTCTGGAGGCGATTGGTTAAATATGTTGTGTCAGACATGTGAATATGAAGCATGCATTTCAGTTCGTACTTTTTAAAAGAATATATTATGTAAGACACTTAAAAGTGCATAATTGGAAGGTAGGCCACAAATGCTTGTGTTTTGAGGATTCCATTTTAAGAGGATGTGTATGTGTGAATAGCCCTCCATCTTTTACATTTTAATAACAGAACAATATTAACAGTATTAGTCTCAAGATGTTGAGTCACTTGTGTTTTCCAAATCTTCAGGAATGCTTATTTTTGGAATTTGAATTTTAAAATCTTAGCTTAAGACAAGATATATAAAATGTTTTCAATGGTAAGGGCATTTTAGTCTTAAACTCCTTTGTGGGATTGAGGCTATAGGTCAATGGTAGGGAGCTTGCCTAGCACTTTGAGCTTTTGGGTTTGATCCTCCACACCACATATAAATAAACAAAGGTAATGTGACCATATACAACTAAAACAAAAACAAAATAAAAAACTCACATTTCAAAAGAAAAAGAAAATCACCTTTGTGCATATGATAGGGTCATAATTATGTGGGAAAATGTCAAACATTGATATTTTAACAGGAAATTTAGGATTTTATGGTTATGAGCAATTTTTGTCTATTTTGGTCTTTCTGTAATATCCAAATTTTCTACAATGAACAAGCATTGCCTTTCTAAAGAAGGAAAAACAGCATTTTGTTTCATGTAAAAGTAAAAGATGATTCCAAGATTACCAGTATAACTGAAATACCAATAAAAACAACATTAACAGAAATAACATGAAAAGACTAGATTGGCATGGAATTGATCTATTTCACTTGAGGTGCCATGCATATATCTAAGTGGAGATGGCTTAGTAGATAGAAGAAATGGCAGGACAAATATCTGATGGACATGGAAGTCACAAGCCTCAAGTGATAGTGAAACTATGAGTTTGCCTAAGAAAATGTGTTAGGAACAATAGCCAGTGCTAAGAAATAAGCACTTGGCTGTTTTCCAAGCTCTTTTCTTAGCACTTCACATTTAACTCATTTATTCCCAATTACTGCGAAAGGGTATTTTATTTCTTAGTATCCTGTTTAGAACAGATAAGGAAACCAAGAGAATGAGCAATAAAGCAACTCGCCCAACCACATTCCCTAATTAAAAATAATGGTACCATCATTCTGTTGAATACACAGAAAAGGAGTGGGCCACGAGAACCTTGAGGAACTCTGTTAGACTTGTGGTATGCTCAATGGTAGAGTGATTGCCTAGCATTCACAAGGCCCTGGATTCCATCCCCTGCTCCAAAAAAATGACTTTTTTTTAAACAAACCATTCATATTTCTGCATTAATTGGGGACTTTCACATTTTACTTTACTTTGCACAAGTTTGTTTGTCACGTGGCATGACATTTGCACTAAGGAACTGAACTGAACCGTTTTCATTATTGTTCAGTTGTTGCAGGCATCCACCAAGAGCACACAGCTCTGAGAATGGGAGAACTCAAACTTCATTTTATGCCGGCACGCCCAAAGGAGACGCTGAATTCTGAACCCCTATCTCCAGTTCTCAAAACATTTATAGGCTATCTTGTGCCATAAAATTTCTAGTCTACATGAAACAATATATGGTTGTGCACAGGGTTTCTAGCAGGAAGCATGTTTACAGAAGCAGAGAGTACAACGAGAACTGGCTCCTCTCACAGGCCTTAGATGAATCTCTAGCCTCACCAGGGGTGTTTACACTTCAAAGGAGAGTAATTAGATTCCTAGGGATAGTCATTTACAATCCAAAAGATCTCTCCCCTTTGCAGACACTGATTCTCTTGACAATGTTCTTATAGTTTATTTTACATCCTGGCCTGGTTTTGTCATCCATCCCACAAAAAAATAAAGTCAGGGGTCAATTTTACAATAGTGCAAAAGTGATACACATTCAGTAGAAACCTAACTTCAAATTTTGAACTTTGACCTTAATCTCAGCAATATATGATCCGCTCTCCCAGTACTCATCTGTGGGCTAATTAAATGTTTTGAGCATGTTTAAGGTAAGCTAGGTTAAGCTATGATGGTCGTGGTTTAAGGATTATAAAATGTACTTCTGGTTTTGGATATTTCAATCTATTGGGATGTCACACCATTGTAAGTCAAAGAGCATTTATGGGCTGTGGTTTTGACTCAGTGGTAGAGTTCTCCCCTAGCAAGTGTGAGGCCCTGGGTTCAATCCTCAGTACGACATAAAAATAAAATAAAGGTATTGTGTCCACCTACAACTTAAAAATTCTTTTAAAACAGAGCATCTGTATTCCTTTCATTTTGCAAATACATTTTTCCAGCTTCATGTAGGTTTAATTGACAAAATTGTATGTATGTGCAATGTACAATGTGATGTTTCGGTTTGTTTGGGGGTTTTTTGTTAGTTTTTGTTTTGGTACTGGGGATTGAACCCAGGGGCACTTAACCCTGAGGCACTGAAACAAGCCAGAGACCCCCAGCCCAGAAGACCCTGACCATAATTAAGCAAAAAACCCCAGCATATTTGTCACATGTAAGTTCCTCTTCTTACTTGAGAATTTTTTGCACAGGACATCCGTTAACAGCAAAAATCTGCAGAAGGCACTGTGGTTTGTAGCTTCCTCTTTGTTTATAAATGCCAGGTTTGCAGAAAAAACTTGTGAAACCCCTGTCTGTCTAGAGAATGGAACAAAACTTGCTTGTCATATGAACCTCCTAGCACCCTTCCCCCAACTGGGTATAAAGGTCAAAGAATTTCTATACTTATTGTAGAGTATACCCTGCAGTCAATAAACCTACCTCCTGAAAATTTAAAAAAAAAATGTAATATGTTAAGAACAGGCAGGGAACTGGGCGTTGTGGCACACTTCTGTAATCTCAGCAATTTGGGAGAATGAGGCAGGACAATTGCAAGTTTAAAGCCAGCCTGGGCAACTTAATGAGACCCTGTCTCAAAATTGTAAAACACCAGGTGAGAGACAGGGGTGGTAAAATACCCTGGGTTCAATCCCCAGTACCACAATAAATAAATAAATGGGAAAACTGAGTGTGTAGTGTATATGAAAACTCTCTGTACTATCATCTAAATTTCTTTGTAAATATAAACTGTTCAAAAAAGTAAGGTCTAAAAAATCGACTTAGTTAAAAAATAATAATTTGACTATTCTGGGAAATCATATAGCATTTCTTCAAAAAAAATCAAAACTAGAGCGCTCATAAGATCCAGCAATGCTACTTCTGACTACTTATCCAAAGAAGCAGAAAATAAGGTCTTGAAGAGACCTTATTCACTCATGGTCATAGCAACATTATCCACAATAGCCAAGAGGTGGAAGCAGCCCAAATGCCCATCAAGAGGTGAATGGATAAACAAAATGTGGTATATAAACACAATAGAATATTATTCAGTCTTTAAACAAATGTCATTCTGACACATGAAGCAACATGAATGAGCCTCAAAGACATTATAAAGACACTACTTTATGATGCTTATGCAGAAACTATAGCAAAGTAAGAGAAAAAAGGGGGATCAGATATCATAAAGATATGGGGAAAATCAGTGGAGTATAAGATGATTGGGAGGGAGGGAGGAGGGATAGGAAAGATGAGGAAATGTAAAATGAATTCAACAAAATCATACTATGTCCATGTATAAATATACCCACAGTGAATTCTACCTTTATGTATATGTATAAAGCACTAATCAAAAATTAAAAAAATAAGTGAGTAAAGGGAAGATCAGTAGAGGAAGGAAAAAGGGGGGAAAGAGAAGAAAAAAGGGGAGGGTACTAGGGACTGAAATGGAGTAAATCAAAATCCATGCATGTTCAATTTTGAAAAAGGATAAAAGAGAAAATGATCCGGGCATGGTAGTAGTACAATGCCTGTAATCCCAGTGGCTGGAGAGACTGAAGCAGGACCATCTCAAGTTCAAAGCCAGCCTCAGCAACTTAGCAAGGCCCTAGGCAACTCAGTGAGACCCTGTCTGTAACAAAATACAAACTAAGGTTGGGGATGTGGTTCAGTGGTTGAGGGCCCCTGAGTTCAGTCCCCAATAATCCCCACTGTTACAGCCACGGAAAACAGATTGGAATGTTCATGTTCCCCAGGGAGATTCTCCATCGTGATTGGGAGAGTCAGCCCCACCCCCAAATCCCAAATCCCCTCCCTGTGGCCCGCCCCAGTCCCAAGTCCCCTCCCTGTAGCCCACCCGACCCCTTCCCCTCCCTATAGCCCCACCCTGGTCCCTTCCCGCGCCCTATAAAAGTTGACAAAGAAAGAACTGGCGCATGATTTCCCCACACCCCGCTTTTAGGGGTAAGGGAGGTCGTCGCTGGCCAGCTAAAATAATAATAATAAAAGGCTTCTTTTGGCTTTATGTGATCGGCTTGGATGACTTTATTTCCTTGGGTACAACATTTGGAGGTCCCACCGAGATTAATTTCTCCAAGCCCTCACGCCTAAATTGGCCTCCTGTGGCGGTTGCTTGGGAGCCCCCACCTCGAGTAGAGGGGAGCTCCTGAGAGACATGCCTCAGCCTCACTCTTGGGGGGACTCCAGCCCGTCTTCAGAACGCCCTTCTAAATGAAGCCACCTGGTATCCTGTCTGTCTGGTAAGTCGGCTATCTGTATAGGGAAGCTTGGTGAGATGGGACTGCGATCGCTTACACCACTCCCAGGTCAGGGCAAGACGTTGCTCCTGGCTCCTGGTAGACCTCCTTGTGAGGCCTAGTCTGGTGGGCCCCCCGTGGGCCCAATCTGGTAGGCCGAATGGGGCCTAATCTGGTCGGCCCATGTCTGTCTGTCTGTATTTGCTTTGTTAGTCTGGTCTGGGCCGCGTGGGGTCTGCTCGGCTCGGCTGCCGGCATAGCCACCGCCTGGGGCCCTAGTCTACTCGGCTGCCGCGTGTGGCTTAGGCCTAGTCTGGTAAGCCTCTGTGCGGAGTTTGGTAGGACCCCCATGTGGGCCCAGTCTGGTAGGCCGCGCCCTGGGACACATGCCCTGGGGGCAAGTCGTGGAATGCCAAGATGTCGCCCCTTGTCTCGCGCCTGCCGGGAGCTGGGGGTTCTGTTGCCCCTACCGTGGCCGCCGCCTGCCTCACGGCACAGCACCCACACACGGTGGGGCACGGTGATGCCCGCCGCAGCTGGGGTGATCCAGGGGAAGGGCCCAACTCGCGTCCAGAGTCGCCTTTGCCACTGGCCCCCAGGGTGTCCGGGCCGCTTGTGTTTTCTGTGTTTTCTTCCTTGCTTTCTGTGTCGCATCTCTTCAGGACAGTCTACTATGGGACATAGTCAACCGCATGCCCCACTGTTCTAACTTGTTTTTTTTTTTTTTTTTTT